>JAJSOF020000029.1:31284314-31319314 GCA_025594305.2 Periplaneta americana | reverse complement strand
TCCTTGATCTCCAGAGAACAAGGTGCCGGTGCAGGTGTTACGTGCTGTTTCTTCTCACTTTATAGATCTCTTGGATATGGAACAACAAATTTTGATGGCGAAATCATTGCAATAAGGGAAAGTCTCAGGAATCTTCTATGCCACATCAATAAATTTAGGAATGCAGTTATATTGTCAGACTCCAAAGCAGCTATTCTATCAATAGTCTCTAAACACACACCTTCATCTCAAACAGCAGAAATAAATAAAATGCTCTCTCAATTAATATCACTCAATAAAAGAATTGTATTCCAATGGATACCATCCCATTGTGGAATCCTGGGAAATGAGAATGCGGATGCTTTAGCAAAGAAGGGAGCACTGCTACTTACAGACCTGTTACTAAATCTACGTATTACTCTGTGAAGAGATTTATTAAATCTACATACTTAGACTTCAACAAACAAAATTTGGTAACACAATCCCAAGGGAAAAAATGGAACTCTCTGCATCAAAATCCACAGTTAATTCCCGATTTACCACGAAAATCGTCTGTAGCTGCATTAAAGATTGGCAACAGGCCATGATTGTTTGGCCAAACACCTGCATAGAATTGGAATATATCAGTCCCCTAACGGTCCACTGTGCAACTCAAACCAAGAAATGGATTCGGAACACTTCAAAATCTGTGCTTCAGTGGCTGGTCATGATAATATCTTTGAAAAATATTGGAGTGCAAGAGGTCAAATGACTTCATTGTCAAATGCCTGGCATTAGAAAACAACAACAACAATAACAACAACAACACATTTAAGATAATGACCATAATGGCTGGAACGGGCAGAGGCTAGCGTAAGACAACTGGAATGGAAAACTCAGAGAATAAGGAAAAAGATTTTCAGAAACAGAGAGAGAAGAGCATAGCCATCGGGATCTGCATCGTTCAACATGTTGAGGAACAAAATCGTGAGCTTAGAGAGCTGTCCGGGAATACAAGTTGAGGAACTGAAAGGCGTAATAGAACGACACGATAGAAGCAGCCGGGAGTACATCGTCTTACACGTGGGAACAAATTCAGAGATAAGAAGAAGCGTGGACTAATGGCGGATGTAGGTATATGACTTAACAATGACGGCGAATAAAATTTACCTGAGGACAATAATCGTAATCAGTTGTGTAATTAGACGTCGAGTGTGCACTCGACAAAGAACTAGGCTTTCGGATGAATTGAGGATCGTCTGGCACTGATTGTCGTGGATCCAAACTCCTGGCTGGAGGATGACACATAGGGATCTTATATTCAGAATTGTTGAAAACGCACTTATCAAATCTGAATGAAGGAGTGTAATTTTTTTCAGATAGCCTGCAATGGACATGGAATTAGAAGTTGAAGGTGTGGAAGTAGAATTTCACACTTTATTTAGTACTTCGTCGTTACATTACACACTACACCGAGAACTAAGAACTATGTAATATTGTGTGGAAACAGCTATATAGCAATGCTTATGTATTCACACTACAGCAAGACATACGTTGCTAAACAGTGAAGCCATCTCTGTATGGATAATTAAAACACGTATTTTATTACGCCATATGGAAGGTAGTTTGATCAAAGACCTTATTCGATGGCTTAGTGCACACATGTTGTAAGTGCTAATTTCTTAATTTTGAGAAAAGCAAGTGTTAATTTTCAATACTTACATCTATTCTTAAAAAGTAGACATAACATAGGAAACTCTTAGTATTCATTTAGTATTCAGTAAACATACACCTCACAGGACTCCGATTTTGTATTTAACTCAATTTGAACGGAAAATTTACTTAACACATGTGTGAACTAAGCCATATATATTATATAATATACAAGATCTTTGGGTTTGATATGCGCTGATGTTACATAAATGTGAACATCTGACTTTCTATTTATTGTTTAATTTTATTCAGTTAATACAGATTTTATAGGTTAGTTACCTGTGGGCGAGGGGCCATGTGTCAGCTGTGCCTTATTTCGACCGTTACTCCGTGCTACAGGAAATCATTTTCCATAGATCGACAAACGCATTCTCGCTGTAGTGTGTAACGAAACTAAAGCTGCATCTACACAGTTCAATGTTCCAATCGCGTATGCGTGCAATCTGAGAAGAATATTGAAAGAATCAAGTTTAAAAGGTACGTTCAATTAAGATGCATGAAGATTTTGTGTCTACATGGTGCGCCGTTTTGAACATCGTCTTCACCGCGTAAATATATTAATTAATATTATAAATATCAATCTTGCATTCATTGCTTTAAAGTTGAAAGAAAAGTTTAACCGTGTAGTTGCATCTTAATGTATTCATGATCACCAAGTTACGGAAAAACAAAAGAATGACCATGCGATAAATTGAGAGCTATAAATATAGCTGCAAAAATTATCGAAAAGTGTGACTGTGATTGGTTGGAATTCAAAATTTCATTACACTTCAATGATCGAAAATGGAATGACGTCATATAAACGAAATAGTCCATGTAATTCGGACGACTGGAATTAATCTCAGAAAATTAATTTGCCGATGTGAAAGACCAAGTGCTAAGGACAAACTGCCTGTACAACTGGGGGCGAATCCACTCGTAGGGTGAGTTCCGGACTGGGAACAATGGACGACAAACGACAGAAGTTGTTGGATATTGTAACCATCATAACGCCTTAGCCTAGACACTCCATTGTCTGCAGCTAGGCCAGCGGTGAAATGTACCGTTCTATGACGTCCGGGCCTTTGTACCCGGCTTCCGCCTTCTTAGGTTCTCTCCTATGTAGTTCACGAAGACTGTCAACAAAAACTTGTCGAAAACGCTTTGGGGTAATAACGGATCACAGCCTGTGGAACTTTACTTTTGAGGGCTTAATATGCATGCGCAAGACCAGCTCCATTATAATCTTTCAGTGATATAGCTTTGAAACTCTGCGTGGCGCGTATGAGAAAAACTTTAATAGGCACTAAATTGATAATAATGTATATATTTAAAATTGAGGAAATGAGCGTAATAAGAACGATAGCCGTTTAACGCTGTTATTGCATATATAGCTGTTCTTAAATATTATAAGTTTTTATTATGATATGATATGATATGATATGATATGATATGATATGATATGATATGATATGATATGATAGGTGATATATGATATGTGATATATGATATGATATGTGATATGATATGATATGTGATATATGATATGATGTGATATATGATATGATATGATATGATATGATATGATATGATATGATATGATATGATATGATATGTGATGTGATGTGATATGTGATATATGATGTGATATATGATATATGATATATGTGATATGTGATATATGATATATGATATGACATGACATGACATGACAGGATATGTGATATGTGATATATGATATGACATGAAATGACAGGACATGTGATATGTGATGTAATATGATGATATATGATATATGACATATGATATATGATATGTGATATACAGATGATATGACTAAATGAAAATGACAGGATATGTGTAGAAATATGAAATATTTATGTGATGTAATGTGGTGTGATGAGGTGATAATATTTTGTGACATTCTCTTATTCTTTATTATATTTTGATATGATATATGACATCATATGATATATGATATGATGTGATGTGATATATGATATGATATGACATGATATATGATATGATATGATATGATATATGATGTGATGTGAATATTTGCAATATGATAATTGATATGAGTATAGCCAGAAAAATATATTTAACCACTGGAAAAATATAGATAAACAATCATATGATATGATGTGATGTGATATACGATATGATATGATATGATATATGATATGATGTTATGTGATATACGATATGATATGATATGATATATGATATGATGTTATGTGATATACGATATGATATGATATGATATGATATATGATATGATGTGATGTGATATACGATATGATATGATATGATATATGATATGATGTTATGTGATATACGATATGATATGATATGATATATGATATGATGTTATGTGATATATGATATGATATGATATATGATACGACACGATATGATATGATATGATATGTTATGATATGATATATGGTATTTATTAGTCAATCAGCATCTATCATGTCATGGTGTACTTTCACATTCCTGTATTTAGGAAACACCGTAACTCATCATTACATTTTTGCCATCACATTACTTTTTCTCATCGTCTACTTATCTCTCCTGTAATCCTATTGTTAAAATCATGAATTTTTTCTACTCAACACATCAAACACCACTTTTGTTCTCAACTATCCCCTTCGTTTACGTACAGAAACAAACCACATTACATCAACACTACTGCCAATGACTCTTCACTACATTCACACTCTTCCCCTTAATTCTTTACTATATTAACACTATTTTCATTTACTCTCTACTATATTAACACTATTACCCTTTAAGCTTTTATTATAGCATCTTAGATGTTATTCACTAGATGTTATCAGCTGATGTATTTTTAAATATACACCGATTTCGACATTTCGGTAAAACTGGACTTACTGGTTTTTAGAAGTAAACCGACGATATGCATGTTAGGAACCTGAAATTATCAGTAATAAAGTACATGCCCGATTTTATACCTACCTTTAAAAAAAAGTCTATGTAACCGAAAGCATTATACAGAGTGAACCAGAACTCTACCGACAAACTTTCACAGGTTGTTCAGGGATGTTGGCTGAGTGTTTTGATATAAGGCATCTATGGTCTCCGGTGACTTATTACTGAATAATGTGTTGTTGATGTTTTCCTTATAGCATGTCGTTTGGACGATGTTAAGATAGGTTCTGATAGTTTTCAAGGAAAAATTAATAAGTAATCAAATAAGTTTTGAAGTAGATTCTGTAATATCATAAACTGTAATAGAAACAATAAAAAAATTACATTAGTAATGAAACAAACTTCAGAACAAAACGAATATTTGTTTGTTAAAAACTTCACTATACAGTACACTGTGTATTCTTCACTTCGTTTAAAGTATCTATTCCAAATGTCGACCGCCATGATCTCTACAGACTCTAGTCCAGTGGCCGGCAGATGCTGCGGTTATGACGTAAGAGCCAGTCGGGCCTCAAGAGCTTGGAAGAGCGAGCAGTTGAGTCGTATTACTGTTATCACGCACCAGCGCAGTGGCGTCAGTGCAGCAATGATGCGACAGATCTTGGAGATAAATTGATGGAATCACATTCCTGTATTTTACTAGGGAATAACTACTCTGCGGTCATGATGGCAACATTCTTGGCAAATTCCCCGTCATTAAAAGAACGCATATTCTTTGCAATGGCTAGTGAAATCCTATATCTTAAGCCTTAAGCTTACCATTGATTCACTGACAGTGTGTTCCGTAGCTTCACTTAATTTATCTTTCAATTGCTGCACTAGTACTTGTCGATATTCTCCCTCAAATTTTTGTCATAATCATTTGTGTGGCATAGAGAATAATGGCGTTGTATATTGAATTTCTTTACATGCTGAAACAGCTTGCCACAAATCAAACACTTCGCCATTCCTCCATACTCCATAACACAGTTTTATCTTGACAAAGCATTTAACTTGGGCACGGTAGTAACACAAAGTGATGGTGTGTTTCAAAAGTTGAAATATACTTTGCATACTACTCACCAAGTTAGGGCCTATATAGTTCAATGTGTATATTGTGTAGGAAAATGTCTGTTAAAAACACTTGAACTGTTTTCAAGTTTCCGAGTAGACAAAGTGTTGTAGTACTGCTTAAATTATTTATTTCTATATTTGTATATTTATAGCAGTTTCGGAGCCTCATTTACATAATGCGAACGCTTCTGCAGCTGGCTGTATTATGAATTTCATATTATTATAAGTATATTAAATTTGATTACAAACCAAAATATTTTGTTACATTGATTTATCACGGATGTACAGTTTTGTTTTCGTACAAAATGTATTGTAATTGTGCTGTTCTCATACTATCTCAGACGAATGGATCGCGATCTGTCATTGCATAGGCGCCGTACCACCACTGTTCAGTTGAACCTTCTCTCCTCGCTGTGCTCAGTATGCAGAGATTGCCGAGCAAAGAGCGTGGCGGGTCCGTGGTATGATGTCACAGAGCACGGAACATGCCGGTCACTGCTCTAGTTGATACTGAAATGGATCTAGTTGCAAGGATTCTCCCAGCCGCAGAAGAGGTGCGCCAAGAGCCTGGGATGCTAGAGCGTATGCGACAGTTCATGGTGCATCGCTGTATAGTTCGTAGAGATCATGACGGTCGACATTTTGAACAACTGCTTTAAGCAGTGAAGAGTGGGACACAGTGTACTGTACAGTGAAGTGTTTAAGAAAGAAGTATGCGTTTTGTTCTTAAAGTTTGTTTCATTATTCATGTAATTTTTGTATTGTTTGTATTACAGTCTATGATATCACAGTACCTACTTCAGAACTTAGTTGATTACTTTTTAATTTTTCCTTGTAATCTATCAGAATCCATCTTATAACCGTCCAAACGACATGCTACAAATAAACACATCTAGAGCACATTACTCAGTAACAAGTCACCGGAGACCATATTGATTTATTGATAAAAACAGTCGTGGTATCAAAGATACATAGACAAAATCAAAAGAAAAACAAAATAAACAAACAAACTAAAATACTATATCTGTCGTCGATTTGCAAAAGAGGACATGTCCAAAATAACAAAGTGTTGGAAAATCTCAAAAACTATAAGTTAACAAATTAAAATATTCACATATTTTTTCTAATTAGATCACTATGAGTACATACATTCAGGATCAATGAACATTTTAATTTTTTAAGTCTATTATGTTTTTTTTTTTTTTTTTTTTTTTGCGATTTCCCAACACTTTGTCATTTTGGACGTGTCCCCTTTTGCAAATCCACGACAGATATCAACACTAGTTTCCATAAACTCATTTATTTCATAAAAAGAGTTTTTGATTAGCCAGTTACGAATAACACACCTAAATGTACCTATTAAAATTAACAAGTATATGCACTATAAGCAAATTTATTAAACATAGACAATGCAACTGATGTAAACCATTGTTTAGACTTGGCTAATCTAACCCTAGGGGTCACAAGGTGGTAATTATGTCTTGTGCCATAATGATGAATCTTGCTATGTGGATAATAACTGTTTAAATTTGACTAATTTTAATCAAACAATGGAAAATATACAAATTCACAACAGTAAAAATTCTTTCAGAAACAAAACAAAGGTCTGCAGTGAGCATCAAAATGACAATCAGTCAAAATGCGTATTACCTTTTTTTGCAAAAGAAGTACTTTATCAATTTCTGACAATTTCCCCACAAATGAATAACATAAGTAATAATAATAATAATAATAATAATAATAATAATAATAATAATAATAATAATAATAATAATACTATTAAAAAATCAAAATACGAGGTTTTAAGAAATTCTTTAGGTACAAGGTATCTGAGTCTCCTTAATAAATAGATTATTCTTCACAATCTAATACACAGGTCATTAATATGACCTACCCGCGTCTACTTAGAGCAGGAGTGACCAAAACTCGAGGTGCAGTGATTACATGCGACAGATAGCCTACGAAGTGAGGAGACGGAGGAAAGGTACTTGGCATGAAAACTACAACCAGTGGCGGTTCCTGTACTAACATCTTGATCAATCTCGCGGATAAAAATCTCAAGCTTTGCTGTATCAGTAATGTCACTGCTGTCATCAAGAGCCAGTGAATAATATACGATTTTTCTTGCTTCATTTTTTAACCTTCCTCTTGAATATTATCAGGAATTTTCTAAATTCTTCTGTCGATACTTGGTCGAGAATTTCGTACTTTTCAAAATTAAAAACTTATTATGGACAAATTATTTAAGCTATTTTCATCAGTACTCTTTTGAGAAATTCTGTTCTATTAAAAGGCTTTAGAGCACGAGATATTTCAAACCCCATTAGGTAGCTGACTTCCCTACATGATTTAAGACATGTCAATTCCTGATGTTTAGCAGTTTGTTGGCACATAATATTGAATCAGTTTTTCTACAATATTATTATTAAATGAATAACTAATAAATAGTTACCCTCATCTAAAAATTAAGAAGATTAAAATTAAGAAAAACCTAATAATTTTATCCTTCTAGAGAGAAGATCTAAAATTATCAATATTCATGCACGTACACAAGAATTACAGAACACATACTTAGTGGTCAGTAATAGTAGTAGTAGTAGTAGTAGTAATAGTATAATAATAATAATAATAATAATAATAATAATAATAATACATTATTCAGAGTGGAAATTAATGTTTCCATATACTCCTAATTGAACCGTTGAGCAAAGTAAACATATTACATTTATCGGATATAACAAGAAAAAAGTTCTCCTCATTCTTTACGAAACCACCTCTTACTGCTTGTAGAGCGACATGATACCGCCACTGCTTGTCTTCAGTACGTGAATAAAACACACAGCAATGTACAGGAAACTCCTGTTACCCGTTTGAATGTCTGTGATTACACGATATAATCATAACACCCGCATTGGTCACCGCTGACTTAGACTCAAGAACAACACCCAAGATTCCTTACATCAAAACACTCAGTCAACTTCCCTGAACAACCTGTGAAAGTTTGTCGGTAGAGTTCTGATTCACCCTGTATAACACTATAAATTCTGGTTATATTTATCTTATTCACATTGTAGCTTAGCTCTTTTTGTCATCTGCAATGCCTCAGTTACGAATTGTATGTGGCTCTCCTTTCATAATCTAACTAGCTACTCTCACCTCACAAAAAAGAAGCAAACTAAACAAGATGAGAATAGAAGCGAGTTTCACATCGTGCAGCTCGGGCCGTGATTAATATTGTAGTTACTCGCACCGGAGGAAGTAACGAACTTTGCTGCTCCGCAAACAGAACTTCGAGGTCAACTGCGAAAGACCTCAAGGGACTTTGTGACCACTGAACTAAGGCAGCCAGCTACTTTTCTCTCTGGCCAACACTGACCATCCCCGCAGGCTCCTTTGCAATTCAGCTTCTATATCAATACAACCGACATTTGTACCAGCCTTATCACAGCGTGTATTTATTCTTCGTCTTACAATATTAGTCAAATATTTTGTCTGAAATAGTACTTGTGTTTTGTGTTGTGATTTATAATACATGTTCCTGAACAAAAACTACACACTTTTAAAAGTCTTAAATGAATTTATCTCATACACTTTCTACTAAATTTACAAATGTAGTCTATTTCATAAATTATAAATTCAGAATTAATGAGCTTGAAACGTTATCCCACGTGCTAGGTTTCTGCCCTCAGGGTGAATTACTGCGAATTGACAGACATAACACAGTCCGCTCAATAATTGCTGACAGATTAAGGGAACATGGTGAATACGAAGTATGTGAGAAAGTTCAATGTCTTTCTACGGAAGGATCTACACGGCGTGCTGACATCATAATAATTGACCGAGATATAAAAAAAAATGGTCTCATTCTTGACCCCACAGTAAGGTTCGAAATTAATGAAGATCAACCAAAGCAGGTACATGAAGAGAAACGCGCTATTTACCTTCCATGCTGTGATGATCTCAGTTATAAATATAATATTCAAGATTGGAATGTCATTGGACTTATGTTTGGTGCGCAAGGAACAATTCCCAAATTTACATTGCAGATCCTCAGAAAATTAAAGGTTTCTGATAAGACTTTTCAGACAATTGCATCAACCATTTTAAAACCTTCACTGAACATCATCAATCACCATATCTATTCATCTTTATAATGTTCAATGTATATTATTTATTTGATAGCCTCCACATCTTGTCGCAGAATATTCTTTTTTCAAATTTCATTATGTATTTTTTAACATTAATTTACATTTTCTTTTTTGTTCATTTGAATTGATTAGGATGCCGATATTTTAAATCCAAGATTTCGACGGCTATCATTTCGATGATATTCTCTCTGAATGATGAAGTGTTAAAAGATAATTTCAAGACATCATTTATTGGAAAAATACGAGTATTACGAAATAAATATAGTATTTAGTATTTAGTGCTACATAAAATACAAAATAAATACATATTATTTATGTAGTGCACATCCATTTGTGTAAGCTCTGTTCGGGGGCGTTCCTTTAAACAACTATTTTGTACTGAAGAACCTAACAAAGTTTCAATAAAATTATAAAACCAATACAATTATTCCAAAATAGGGATAATTACGAAGATAAAGTAGAGAATCAGATAAAGAACAGAATATAAGTTGGAATGAAGAATTAGTATTTCGAAATTGAGAAAAAAAAAAAGAAAAAAAAGAAAAGGAGACTAAATAATTGCTTGATTTTTTCTTAAATTTAGTAAACAGAAAATATCTTAGAAAGCATTGTAGTAATACTTTTCAGATAAGTCAATATACAATATAATTATAACATGAATGTTTATTTTGTTATTCAGTCTAAATGACTTATCAGTATTTTAAAAACATCAATAAAGTGTATAAATATAAATATTCATTGAACATTAAATTCTTTCTCAAGAAAAAAAAAAGGCTAAGAATCGAAACACTGCAGAATACTCACATTTCACCAATTGTGATAGAACTATTATTTTAAGAATTGGAAATAGAATCAGAAATAAGATAAGGTTGGTAATATTTTGATACTAATAACATTAAGATAGTATTTTTTTGATATAAATATACTGCATATATATATATTTTTTTTTACAATTTCACTCAGCGAGGGAAGGAACGGTTTTATGTAGAAAATTGTCCACGAACATTCCCTTAACACGTTGATGCAAAAAACTGACCTTCCTCTCGCTCAGTAAAATTGCAAAAAATTCTCAAATAGAACTATCATAATATTATTAGCATCACAATTTTACCAACCTTTACCCTACATCAAATAGAAAATGTAAAAGTAATATAATTCCATATGTTTCAAGAACGAACGAACGACGAATGCCTATAATATGTTTCTGTCACTTTTCCGTCCATTTTGGAAAACAAATAGGTCAAATCTCACGTTCTAGACAGATCAGACAAGTCATAAAATCTTGAAGTGTCACGAAAGCACTAATGAAGACTTGAAGGAAGACACAAACTCTGTGTGCAGCCGTAACTCAACACGTCAGCTGAAAATTTCTCACTTAAGGGATCAGAGTTGAATGCCAGAATGCCAGGCAGTTTACGTAAGAGTTATGATACACTTAAACACTGAAGGCTATATTCTTGTGGAGTATATCGGTTCATCCATTTCATTCCAATTTCACGTCTGCCCCATTATTAAAATTGATTTCTTTATTGTAGTTATGCATACATTATTTAATGTTAATGTGTAATTATGAACACAAATATAGACTTACGGGATTCTCATTAAATCCATAACGTCTTGAAATAATCTTCATACTTCATCATAATTCTTAAGTAAGCGATATAATCCTGGGCAGTAAATTCCATAGCCGTAAGGTTTTCCCGGAAGTACGAGAAATATGCATATCTCTTTTCAGTGCATAAATATAACACACGCTATCTCCTAATACAGGGATACAGAACTGGCGAGAGAGGGGTGGAAAGCATGGGAAAAGCGCTGGTTCCCCCTCCACAGTCCACCGGAATTGAATGACGTATCTGTGGCCCGTACGCAATCACATAAGACAGACACTGAATACAAATCCCCTCCCCTACCAAGTCAGTGACGTGGGGGTGAAAGGAAGGGGCGAGTGACGCATTCCGATGAGTGACTTAACGCTACAATTGATTCCCAGTTCTGCAAACCTGTCCTAATAATTCTACCTGGATTCTTATGAAATTAATGTCAATGGCGCCATGAAAATAACAAATCTGTCGCAAGTTTGATTTAAGAACTTAGTAACATAGAAGAACATAGTATGAAAAGCAGTGCGAAAGTTTTTAATTCTTGAACCTTCCAAAGATGTATAAACATTTATGTAATAGCACCTTTATCACAGATAACAACAACGGAATGAAAATCTACGTATACGTTGGATGTATTTACTCAATCTCGTTAGCCTTTGAAGTGGAAATGCTTTTTATATGTTTCACAGATTTAGAGATTATGACTAAGAAAAATCTTTCATTTGTGTTCTAGATGGATCCGATCTTGTAAAAACAACATTACAGCTAAACCATGGTCAAGAGCTAATAATTGGATACTTAACAGTAAAAAGGTGCAAACTGTCAAATTTATGAACAGTATTATATGAATAAATAACTTTCGCTCCTGAACAATTTTAAGAGTAGTCTATATTTTTTAGAATTAAATTTATAGTAGTTACGAAAACTTTTCATCAATCTTTATTTTTTTAAATTTATTTATTTACTCTGGTGGAGTTAAAGCCATCAGGCCTTCTCTTCCACACGACCAGAAATGCAATACAATTACAAGAAAAATTCTACAATAATAGTTTGATGACACTACTAAAATTAACACACGGAGAGACAAACAAACTTCAAAATTTATTAAAAGTGTTAAGTTCCACACACATTTCGTAGGTACTATGACCATTTATTATCCACAGATCTGTTAAATTCTGCAAATACTTTTATTAAAGTGGTTTTGCAGACTGGAAGCAAATCACTCTTACTCCTTGGAACTGAATATCGTCGACTTTCATCAGGATTATCATACATTTAAAGAGACCCAACAGAAATGGTGATACTGTTGGATAATCTTCGTCAAGAACTTAGAAAATTAACTACTTTCTACTCTTATGTCTGTCCATTGCACTTTATTTCATATTTTCATGCCGCTTGCATAAAGAAAAAAGGTGCTAATTTAATTATATTTCTCCCATTTTCTAGATTTTTATCATTAGGAATTGAAAAGATTAAAACAAACCAGCTGTGTCATCTAGAGGTAATACATAATATTTCTATGTGATTCATAGCCCTACATTACCTATGTATTATGTTTTATGTAAGATATTTCTACACTGATCTTCTCGTTTGTAGAAAACCGCACGGTATTTTAATCAATAACTTTTTGCTGTAACTTCACAATTAACACGACAAAAAATAAACGGAGAAAAATCAAATGAATGGCACTTTACACCTTTTTATGAGAGGTAACTAGTAACTCAGCACCACTGCCATCTTTTTTTGCGGTCTTAATAACACTCTAAAATTTCATGTTGACCTAGCCCTGTTGATATTTAATGCCCCTTGGCAATTTGCACAATTCTAGTGAAATATCACACTTTTTATTGTTGGCACTTAGCACCTTTCTACTGTTAAGTACCAAATTAGTATTATAAAATCCATATGGAAAATATAATTCAGTAATCTCGATAAGAATGCATAAAATAACAAATAGCTATTATTTTCAAAATCGAAATATAACTATCGAGGTAATATTACAACGTGAAGTACTGTACCCCATGACTAGCGAGCGGATTTTTATGTGCTAAAAATTTAAATATATATATTTTTATGTGCTAAAAAGTACGAAAATGTTTGCTAAAAATAAAAAAAATATATATTTCTTTTAAATATAACAAAAATACCTTACTTAGATTGGAAAAAAAATGTTACTAGGTACTCACCCACCACACTTGAGTGCTAGTAGTTGGACGAGAATTGCAGTGAACAACAAAGGTCATCTCCAAATTCTCCATCACAAATGCATGCCGATTATCTCTGAACAACGACTTATACTGTGAAAACGATCTTTCCACATCACAGGACGTCAGACGTGCATATTTAAAGAGAAGAATGTCACAAACACAAACACCATCAATTTCACCTACAGGCACACCCTCCAATACTTGAGCAACTTTACACATGTTTTTATATCCACTGTTTTTCCCAAACACATTCTGGAATTTGTCCCTTAGTACTTGTACTTCTGAACCTGGTAGCGAGTCTAGTTTAATTTTCACGGCACGCACCTCCCTGTTTCAGACAACAGGTTTTTGGATGTTTCGAGTTTTTTTATGGTGTCTCACAGAAAGCTTAGATTTGCTAATAGGAAAGCCAAATCGTTTTTTAAACAACCATCTTTCAGTATATCTTGAAGGATACCGATTGACGAAGCCCGTTAACAGGGAATCACAACAAGATATATTGCCTTACTCGATAGACATGAGCGAGAGGCGAGAGATTTGTTTAAATTAAATAATGTTCATACCCGAGCTCTTATCTGTTGTGTTCCACAAACAAAGCGTGGAATGAAATCATTTTCAGCAACAATAAACATTCCTAATTATGTGTTGCAAGATCTCTCCTCTTTGTCCATGTTAATTTATTCTCTAATAATAACATTGATATGCTGCCTATCAGTTCTCAGAACTTGTGGCGATACTATTACAAAAATGGATCACGGATACATCACACAGCGCTTAGAAACACGAAACAATCAAGAATTCTTAAAAAGATAACGTACGGTACTTCTGAGTTACATAATTGATTTAGTTTCAAAATATTTAAAAGTTCTTGTTAAAAAAATTATTTAAGTAAAAAAACTCCAAGATTTATGTGTTTATAATAGATATCCTGGAAATATGTATTTACATAATTTTTTTGTGAAGATATGTGTTTTTATGTGAAATAAAATTCCAGTTTTAAACTTGAAACTTCATGTTCGGCATTTTTAACTTTGTTAATTGTGTTTTATCACACGCAAAAATAATATTTAATTACATATGAATCCGCTCCTTACTCATGACAGTCTTAACTGTCGGTCGAGGTTATAATATTATAGAATCTGTGACGCACTGCTATGATGCGTAATATCCAAGTCAAATTGACAACAGTCAATACGACAAAAATACAGTCTATATGCACAATGTATTGGACCTGTATTAGTGAAAGGTAACTATTATACATTATTAAATGAATAAATATGATATTAACATCAAAAAGTGGTCTGAAATGTATTTTACAATAATGAATATGAATCGTCATATTTTATTTCACTTTGATCTCACAATAAATTCATGAAATGATTAACATCTGCCTTTGATGGAAACAATTTCAAATAATGTTTAAAGCTGCCAGTGGCTGTTTATAGAAGTTACGGTGGACTTTATAGATATTTAACGAATACATTAATTTCATTTATTTATAAAACATGCCGCCAATTCATATACAGAAGAATATAGTTCAAAGCAATTTAAAGTATAATGAGTGCAGTAATTTTTCTTTCAATGAATCGAAATGTGACTGTATAGGTCATTCGTTATCTCGTGAAATCAAATGGGGGAGAAGTGAGTACAGTGAGACAGGGAGAACAATGAGACATTTTTTATTAGATGGTAAATTTTGATGTTGAAACGTTTGTAACAGTGGAGTTGTATGTTGCATGAGTAAAGTAACAGCATTTTCATACTGGATTTGATTCTAGTTATAAAGGTGAGTGATGAAAAAATAATTCGTAATTTTTCACTCTAGAAGTAAAATTTTGGCTTGTGTTTTGATGAAGGTTGTATTGAATATGCAAATGAGATATAAATATGAATGTTTTATTGCCTACCTACTATGGTATTTGAGGTTATGTTTGACAAAGTTTCGTCTTTCTTGTTTTGATTTTGAAGCGATGGTGCCATTTTTAAATGAACTATGTGTAGAGGGAACAGTGAGACATGATATTGAAGGGTACACTGAGACGTCTCACTGTTCCATTTTACCAATGATTTGCAAAAAGAAACTGTAATTGTATTACATTTACCGGAAAATAAAATAAAAAATTAACATATTAGTAACCAATTTAGGAACTATAGCTTAAAAATAAAGGATACATTACATTTTAATGGTTACAGGGCGAACAGTGAAACATTTTTATTAGATGGTAAATTTTGTTGTTGAGATGTTGGTAACAGTGGAGTTGTATGCTGCATGAGTAAAGTAACAGTATTTTCAAACTGGATTTAATTCTAGTTATAAAGGTGAGTGATGAAACAATAATTCGTAATTTTTCACTCTAAAAGTAAAATTTTGGCTTGTGTTTAATGAAGATTATATTGGATATACAAATGAGATAGAAATATGAATGTTTTATTGCCTAATACTATGGTATTTGGGGTTATGTTTGGCAAAGTTTCGTCTTTCTTATTTTGATTTTGAAGTGATGGTGCCATTTTTAAATGAACTATGTGTAGAGGGAACAGTGAGACATGCCATTGAAGGGTACACTGAGACGTCTCACTGTTCCCTTGTATCAATGATTTGCAAAAACAATCTGTAATTATATTACATTTACCGGTAACTAACATTAAACATTAACATACTACTAACTAATTTAGGAACTATAGCTTAAAATAATGGATACTTTACATTTTAATGGTTTCTTAAATTAAAAATTATTCACAAAATTTAAGAAAATGTTAAAAATTAATAAAGAATTAAATTAAATTCTTATAATTATAAGCTTAATTGTCATCAAGAATTCATTACTTTTAAAAGCATTTTCAATATGCCACATGTTAAAAACTGATAAAGAAATAGGGAGATTTTCTGAAACATCAATGAAGCGGTCCAACTTGTAATTGATAAAGGGATGAGCATCCCTGCAACTGCTTTAAATAAAGGAGCAGCCTGTCAGACTTGGAGCAGATAAGTCCAAAAATACAAGACTAAACCAGATTCTCGAATGTGTCCAAATTACACAGTCAATCAGATTTTTTCCAAAAGAACTGGAGCAATCTCTTAATGATTATATCATTACATGCTCAAAACTTTTTTATGGTTTAAACCTGAGAGACTTTCGACAGCTAGCCTGTGAACTGGCTACCAAAAACAATCTCAAAGTGCCAGAATAGTGGCACCAAGAAAAACTAGCATCCACTGACTGGCTGAAAGGCTTTCGCAAAAGGTTCCCTACATTGTCATTACGTGTTCCAGGAGCAACTGGATTCAACAGGCATAACATGTCATTATACTTTGAGAAACTTGAAGACGTTGTGAGACTCATTCAGACTTTGCCAATGAAACTCGTGTGTTCAATGTGGATGAAACTGGAACAATGACTGTACAAAACTCTCAGAAAGATTTGCTGAGGGAGGTTTCTTGTCCAGATGCAGATTCTGATCATGAAATATAATTTCTTTCCAAAAGTTTGAAATGTCATGGAAAGTTCACTTTTTCAAATGTTTCAATGGTTTCGAAGTCAGACATCAAAATGAGTCCAAATAAGCCTACAGTACATGGAAAGACAAAGAGACAACAAGCTTTTCTTTATCTTGAAATAAATGTAGATAATTTCAATGTCTGTTAATAGACAATGTGGTGTCTCACTGTTGCCATTCAGGAGGGTGAGACATGTGCATTTTTTTTTGGCAAACATGTGACCTTCATCTATTAACATTTTTGTTTATGTATTATTGTAATCCATGTTTTAATGTATATTTCTATTGCACTTTTTTTTCGTTGTTGGTAACTCTATTATATGGTTTATGGTTGTGCTAACAGATTGAGTTACTTGTCAGCAATGTGACATTGAAACGTGTATTCAGGTTACTGCCCAGCGACAGTCCTGATGTATTTTTATATTGTGATGATTGGTTAATTAATATTAACCCGGCACACTCACAATCACACTCGCATTCATACAAATTTCCAGACTCTAGACACTCAGGTAATTTTTTCTTCTTCAAGAAAAATTCACCGAGAGCCCAGGCCGGGAATCGAAGCCAGCATGCTGACCAACAGACCACGGAAGCAGTCTCTATTACACTTGATTTTAAAAATACTTGAATTATAACTTGCATAGGTATGTCTTAATATTTTGTGTCTCATTGTACCCACTACCTCCCTACTTGTGTGCACTGTAACATAAGAACTTTATGGTGGGATAAGCGAGCTCGCTGGCTACAAGTAGAAGCATAAGGAGTGAGGGAGGCTTCTCAGTTCACTTTCTTCTTCCTCTGACGCGCAGAAAGAATTCAAGAGATGACGAATGTCCCATACCTTATGACCAGAGCTAGGAAGTTGGTACCAAAACTGTTAAGTTGTGTGAGCTTGGACTATATCTCTACCGAATGAAAAGTAATAGCACATCTTTCAATGTCAGTGAACCAGAACGACAAACATGTACAGCTGGGTTGTAACCAAACATGTGTTCCAATCGTCCACAATCTTAGAACAAGAAAATAATAAACGAATAATATATAAAGAACAATAAATAATTTATAATTATAAACTTCGTAAATCCCAAACTAAAATAGTTTACATATACATATAAAAATAACATACAAAGTATGCGATTATGTTTCTAGCCTTATTATGACAAATAACAATGAACATTTTCATTTTATCAAAAGAAATACTCCTTTTATGTTCAGAAAAAAACAATATTTGTACTCTGAAAATATTCATTCTACGTCACAAGACGTTACTACAGCAAATCTGAAATATGATACAGTATTTATTATTATCATCAGATGAACAACTACTTTGTGAATCTAATAGTGTATCTCGTAAGTGGCACATAATATTAAAGCCATAATTGTTTTCAAGAAAACTTTTTATGTCTATCGTAATGTCACAGCTAGGAAGTTCGTATCGTAATTCCGTTGTTGAACTTGGACTACAACGCAATCGAAGGCATACAGCACGAGACGTCAACAATAAACAAAGAATAATTTGGGAAAAAATAAACGTATTACAACTCCTGTTTGCATAATTATTTAATGAAAGATTGGTTTTCTTTTTGGAATCATGCATAATATTAACATTACGTAAATAATACAATAATAGTAGAATAGCTCACTTTGTTCAGAATCTAAAATATTAATATAAATTAACGATATTCTTCAAACTATTCACGACTCTACACAGCTCCACAGAATGCCACTATGCGTTGTTTATGTGAACATAATCTGTATCGTCTGTAAAGAGAGGGAGCAGGGCGAGGCGCGGGTGACATCTATAGGGGAACATGGGACAGGACGGGGTAGTTAATGTTTGAATGCTTTTATTTGGTATGAAATAATGTAAATGTAGGCCTATGGGTTTTGTGATACATATGTTTTTATTACACTATAAACAAGTAAAAAATATGCACTTCGAGTGAAATCCTGTCATTATAACCTTAAAATAAATTCGTTTTTCGAAATGTGTGTTTTTCCCCGTTCTGCCCCACGTATGGAGAAAAATGGGGTATCTATTTTTTGTAATAATTAAATGGCAAAAGTGACAAAAATTATATACTGAAAGTGTGAATACTACAACATTTTACAAGTTTACTTGAGAAAAAGTCATTCACAAAATACGCAAATGTGCGTGGGATCCTCGTCTTCACTGTCTACTCCTGCGCAACAATTGTGAGCCCATTTCAGACATGATACGCATCTAATCCAACCTTCTTCTGACAAACAGAACGAACAACCCATTACAGGAGGTGAAATTTAATTAAATATGACGTGGGGCAGGACGTACTGCCCTGTTATGCCCCACAGTCACAATTTCTATGTTATGAGGTATTGGCAGGAAAAATAACGCACGAAATTTAAGAAAGTTTCGGAAATAAAAGCCAGGTAAGCACTCTATAATATGACATTAAAATAGATTATCTAAATAAATCCCATTTCTACTTACGTGTGACAAGAAAACACTTTAAAGTTGCAAATGAATGATACAATATGATGCAGCAACCGAATAACATACAGCAGATGCAAGAACTGGCAGTAAGTGTTATGTGATGATATATTTACATGATTTGAAGTTCTAAAAAAATTCGGTAGATTATACTACTTGTTGGGAAGATAGTGGCTATACCCCGTCCTGCCCCAATTCCCCGTTCTGCCCCATATTCCCCTACGCCTCGCTGTAATCAACAGAAATCTACTGTTTTGATACGAACTTTTCACCTACATCTTATGAGAAGAATTACCCATATTATTCTACACATTTTTAGACCTGAATACTTCATCATGCAGTGTCATTCAAATTTAAAATCTACTGCAGTAATTAAACCAATATTTTAATTATTCTTCTTCTGGATTAAATGGTGCTGTTATTCAGTAATATGAAAGTGCAAGTATGGCCTTCAATAAATACATTTATCTAACCCTGGAAATAGGTAGAACCCCGTTATTGGAAAGTAATACCGGTAGTTATGACACCGCAATGTAATGGAGATTGTGGAATGAAAACAGGCTACGAAATAAAATATACGTAACACATACCAGGGATTCTATAGCATTCACACAAAAACTATTGTTTCAAGGAAAATTCCATGGATACCAGCATGGGTCGCAATAACGGTAGGGCTGCATTCCAACCTATAGTGTCTTCACAGTTAGTGACAGGGAAGGCGCTGTTATTTCCGAATATAGGGCTAAAGAATTTATCGACCACTAGCTATGATAAAAAACAAATAATATCTACAGAATTCAGACGTATGAAAAGAGCCACGTGACTCGTGACTATTTTTGTGTTGGTTGTTTTATGTAATACTAGCTGAAAGCACCCGGCGTTGCACGGGTTGCCTTCTTTGCTTCTCTTTTTCATTAAGCTGGTTGTTAGTTTTCGGAAATCTCTGAAACTCAACTGTAGACAACCAACATGAATTGTCTTTCCTCGTCCATCAAGATGAATCTTTACATACCGTCACTTACATGAGTTAATGAACTTCTTAGCCAAATGCCTGAAAGGATTAACTGAATTTAAAACAACTGCATCTCAGGCAACGAAAGAAAATATTTCATCACATGCCTTACTTTCAAATGTATATATATATATATATATATATGTTTATTTATTTAATCTGTGTGTGTGTGTGTGTGTGTGTGTGTGTGTGTGTGTGTGTGTTTATTTATTTAATAAAGTAAAACGTAGTTAAGGCCACCAGGCCTTCTCTTCCAGATCACCAGAAATACAAATTAAATAATAAAGTAAAACCAAACGAACACACACACACACACACACATATATAAGCTACAGTCACACAAACTTTAAATGAGTTAGCATTGTCTAGAAGTACTGCAAAACAAAAACACTCCCTCGGTCCCTATAGGCCCACTTAGTATTGTATCACTGTTCTACAGATCTTACATTTTATCTCTGCTGGTCAGTGACTGTTAAGTTTCAAGTGGCTTATCTTAGTCATGGGAGTCAACGTTTTAAAAAGCATTACAACCTTTCTGCCATCTCCTTTCCTCCCCCGCAAATGTGACGTTGCACAGAGGCAGAGATAAAATAATTATAAGATCTGTAAATTGATCTGAAGCTGTGCATTTGACGTAATTTCATGTCTGTGTGTGCTTTCACTTCAATTTCAGAGACAGCTGACGATAAACAGGGAATTCCCTTGTTCCCAGTCTGAACCCTTTGGGGTGTCATCGAGAGCCAAAATTCCTCTCTATCGGTCGTAGCAAAGAATCAATTTACCCGTATGTAATGTAATTTATATTGGAAGATTTTTTACCCCTTGACCGCTGTAAGACTATGTTTTATATGACTTGAGAAACTATATCTCACAAATTCAGAACATACACTCAGGAACAAAAAAAAAACCGGACACTTATATATTTGCTTGTATTTTCTTGCCAATTATTTCAAAATGAAACAAAACCCATTTAAACAAAATAATGTTTCATTTAGCGCCTTATACGACAACATTTGAAAAAAAACTCTGATGAGAAAATTTACAAAAAATTACAAAGGGCGTATAACTATGGCATCGTTTGGTCTAACTGTTTTTTCATTGTATGGTGTCTTAAACATTAAAAACTCTTTTTAGTAACGGGTATTACCCCCTCTGGCTTGAATAACTGCATCCATACGTCTTGGCATGCTTTCAATTTGATTAGCAATGTCTTCTTGGGAATAAGTTCCCATTCTTCGCCAAGTGCTCGCCTCAACTCTTGTAACGATTCTGGTCTCGGACGTCTATTCTTAACACGCCGTCCCAGCATGTCCCACATGTGTTCAATTGGGTTCATGTCTGGACTCCTTGCTGGCCATGGAAGAACATGGATTCCCACTTCTTGGAGATAATCTCCGACCGCATGGGTAATATGCGGCCGTGCATTATCATGCATTAAAACAAAATTATCGCCTACAAATTGGCCAAATGGCACAACATGATCAGCCAAACATTCATTTATATACCTATCAGCTGTTAGTCTTCCATTTTCAACAAAAAACAACTCTGTACGAGCATCCGTACACACTCCTGCCCAAACCATCACCCCACCACCTCCATACGGCACATTTTCGGAAATGCAACACTGTGAAAATCGTTCTCCCCTCCTTCTCCAAACTCTTTCACGTCCATCAGGTGAGCACAGATTGAAACGGGACTCATCGGTGAATAGAACACAGCTCCACTGTCCATTTCTCCAATCCCTGTGATCATTTGCAAAACGCAGTCGTTCAACTCGATGCATCCTGAGAAGTGTGGGACCAGTTGCATGTCTACTTGATATCAGTCCACTTGCTTTCAACCTCCTTCTAACCGTTTTGGCCGAAATTGGGCGTCCATGCATGTTAACAAATTGCTGGGCTACACTAGTAGCTGGCATGTTGCGCTCACGAAGAACTCTCAACACCATATACCTGTCTTCATTTGGATTTGTAGCTCTTGGACGATCCGAACCGGGTCTTCTGGTATATTCTAGGGTCTCTCTATACCGGTACCGTTTTATGACATTATGGGTTGTGCTTCTAGTCATATTAATAACATTTGCAATGTAACGTACACTGCGTCCATCATCGTAAAGGGCTACAGCTCGAGCCACATCTTCAGGTCGCATCTTGTTTTAAGACAAATGTTACAACCCCACTTAAACTTAGAAAATGTAAAAATAAAGAAATAACGAATGATAACGATAATGAAGCACAAAATGGTTGAGACAAAATTCTTATAGCTGAGACTCCGAAAGCAAAATTTGAATATTTGGTTGTAATGGCTTCTTTAGAAAACAAAAAAACAATCAACAATGTATACACGTCTCCATAACAACAGATGGCTACCATAATATTGTATGAGAAGATAATGTTTTGCAAAATACCAGCAAATATTAAACTGTCCGGGTTTTTTTTTGTCCCTCTGTGTATTATATTAATTTATTCTTATGTTATACACAGAATACAGATAATATTGTAACTAAAACAAACTTTCTTTCATATTACTGAACATAATAGATTACGTACAACCGTATAGGTTTAAATACGGTAATCCAGACATAGATTGAGATATTACACAGTGATGTACCATTTTCTAAGATTTTCAAGAGATGCAGAAATAAAAGGTTTTTAGTAATTAAATACATGTTAAGTTTATGATTCTTCTTCTCTTTCACCTATCACTTATTAAGCCTGATGGCCTGTTATGGTGTCACTCCATCGTTTCAGCGGACGGCCAAAAGATCTTGTTCCTAAAGGGCTGTAATCTAGTGACTAGCGTAGTATCCTTGTTGTAGGCATCCTGAGTATATGAGATTTCCATTTCTGTCCATAAGTTTGAATTTTCTCTAAAATTTGGTCAATATTAATTCTTTAAAATATCCAAATTTTTCTTCTTGTCTAATCTAGTATAGCCAGCAGTTTTTCTTAAAAACTTCATTTCATTGGCAGTGATTCGGTGTTCATCACACATAGGGAAATCTTTTTATTTTTACTTACTTAGTTACATACTTACTAACTTACTTACTTACTTACTGGCTTTTAAGGAACCCGGAGATTCATTGCCGCCCTCACATAAGCCCGCCATTGATCCCTATCCTGAGCAAGATTAATCCATTCTCTATCATCACATGCCACCTCCCTCAAATCCATTTTAATATTATTTTCCCATCTACGTCTCGGCCGCCCCAGAGGTCTTATTCCCTCCGGTTTCCAAACTAACACTCTATATGCATTTCTGGATTCGCCCATACGTGCTACATGCCCTACCCAACTGAAACGTGTGGATTTAATGTTCTTAATTACGTCAGGTAAAGGATACAATGCGTGCAGTTCTGCGTCGTGTAACTTTCTCCATTTTCCTGTAACTTCATCCCTCTTAGCCCCAAATATTTTCCGAAGCACCATATTCTCGAACACTTTTAATCTCTGTTCCTCTCTCAATATGAGAGTCCATGTTTCACAACCGTACAGAACAACCGGTAATACGAGTATAACTGTTTTATGAATTCTAACTTTCAGCTTTTTTTGAAAGCAGACTGGATGGCAAAAGCTTCTCAACCGAATAATAACACGTATCTCCCATATTTATTCTTTGTTTAATTTCCTCCCGAGTGTCATTTATATGTGTTACTGTTGCTCCAAGATATTTGAACTTTTCCACCTTTTCAAAGGAAAAATTTGCAATTTTGTATTTTCTTTTCGTACTATGTTCTGGTCACGAGACATAATCATAATATAGTTAGAAGGCTATATATATATTATTTAATATTAATAATAATAATAATAATAATAATAATAATAATAATAGTAATAAATATAAAAATTGGAGATTTATCCTTCGAAGAGGTGGAAAAATTCAAATATCTTGGAGCAACAGTAACAAATATAAATGACACTCGGGAGGAAATTAAACGCAAAATAAATATGGGAAATGCGTGTTATTTTCGGTTGAGAAGCTCTTATCATCCAGTCTGCTGTCCAAAAATCTGAAAGTTAGAATTTATAAAACAGTTATATTACCGGTTCTTCTGTATGGTTGTGAAACTTGGACTCTCACTCTGAGAGAGGAACATAGGTTAAGGGTGTTTGAGAATAAGGTGCTAAGGAAAATATTTGGGGCTAAGAGGGATGACGTTACAGGAGAATGGAGAAAGTTACACAACACAGAACTGCACGCATTGTATTCTTCACCTGACATAATTAGGAACATTAAATCCAGACGTTTGAGATGGGCAGGGCATGTAGCACGTATGGGCGAATCCAGAAATGCATATAGAGTGTTAGTTGGGAGACCGGAGGGATAAAGACCTTTAGGGAGGCCGAGACGTAGATGGGAGGATAATATTAAAATGGATTTGAGGGAGGTGGGGTGTGATGATAGAGACTGGATTAATCTTGCACAGGATAGGGACCGCTGGCGGGCTTATGTGAGGGCGGCAATGAACCTTCGGGTTCCTTAAAAGCCATTTGTAAGTAAGTAATAGTAATAACAATAATAATAATAACAATAATAAGAAGAAGAAGAAGAAGAAGAAGCAGAAGAAGAAGAAGAACAAGGGAAGGAGAAGCTTACATTTTCACTCAAACGCAGCACGTATTATAGGCTATTCATAGAGAGGATCGCCTTATTTTAAATGATTTGAATGAGCGATGGAAAGGCCTATCTGAACCTAATGAAATACCATCTGTTCATACAGCGATGCTCTTTGATACGAATTCCATTGTCGAATGGCATCCTGTATTCTACGAAATTCATTTTCCTCTTTTACATACCATTGATATGTCCAGCAATCCATAAGCATTTTATTTCGTCTTGTTACTATTGAAGTGAATATAATCAGTCTTCCATCCATTGTAGTAAGTATGGCTGCAGTATTAATTGCCTTGTTACTGAAAATCCTCATTTGACTCTTAACTTTCAAGTTAAAAGTAAATGTGAAAGTATTTAGGATTTTACGATGAGATTATAAATGTGGAAGAGAGTGTACGGTGTTAGTGAATCGATGTAGATGAACAATATACCCCACGGTTTTCTGATTAAAGGGAGTCGACGTCCCGTGAAAGTACAGATAGTTCCCCAGCAAAAGCACTGGTATAGCAGTTCCCTTTAAATACATATATATATACGTGCAATAAAAGCAATCTTCATATTTATTTATACACGCTCCTTCGATTATGGATAAACTAAGCGGAATATAGATGACCGAAATTCATTTCCTGTGAGGGTGTGGCCGAGAGAAATTATGTACAGGACACTCTGAAATCAAAATTAAGCAGACTTTATTCTCGATAATTGATTGATTGCTTAACCCTAGCAATACCAAGTTATTTTAAGGGGAGAGGATGGTATTTTTAGTGAAAAATGAGTAAATAAAAAAAAAAATCTTTAAAATATTCTGTGATATGTGTGGAATGCATATCATAATATTTTGTGGGTATTTGTGCCCTTATCGGATGTTGAGTCGCCATTTTTAAACTTCCTGGGTTATGGATTTTTAAATCACTCGCCCACTTTTATTGTTGTTTCCGGTAAATTAAATTTTCAAAAAAAATTGTTTTTCTTTAAAATACCCTTCGATATGTTTGGAATGCATTGCATAACATTTTGTGGTTATTTGTGCCCTTATCGGATGTTGAGACGTCATTTTTAAACTTCCTCCGCTATGAATTTTTAAATCACACGCTTTTACCGGTTTCCAGTAACTTTATTTTTTTGCTACATTGTCAGACAAAAATGGATATAATTTCTGAACTATTAAAGATACATGCATGAAATTTAGAACACACATTCTTTAGACTATTAGCATACTTTTGTCTGTAACAGAATTTTGTTAATTGATTTTACTTTAAAAATACGTCCGTTTGTTTGCAAGATAGGAAATAAGAAAATTGTTATTAAAATTTAATTGTTTATTTTACAAACGTAGGGACTAATATAAAAATTCTGTTACAGACAGTTTGTAGAACATGCGTTTGCAAATACATTGCACAAAACTGTTTGAATCTATCTTTAAAAACGGTTTAGATATATAAGTTTTAGTACAATACTGCATTGGGTATATTTTTTTTCAAATTTGGGCCCCCAAATAATTTTTTTTTTCAAAATATGTTTATTTGGTTGAGTTACCACAGCTATGAGATCTCTACATACAAAAAATTAATATTTTACACCAAATAGGAAAAAAGTTAAAAAAAATACCATCCTCTCACCTTAAGAAACATGCTGTACGAAAAGGGGGTATTTTGTGATCACTACAACAATTTTTAATTTTGAACAATTTTTTTAACATTTATAATCAGAAAGTAGTGTGTAGTATAATAAAAGACAAAAATTGAAATGTCATTGTATTTTTTAGAAAATTTACGTGTACATAACAGTGTGGAAAATAATACGCACCTATTCTCAAATATTCAACAGACCACAGTTTTAGGTACTACTAAAATGTTTAATTTTGAAATTTTTTTCTATATTTGTAACCATCAAATAGTATGTAGGCTACTATAATAAAGAAGAAAAATAGAAATGCCATTATACAGGGAAGAGGATTTACCGTCCCTTACGAAGCTTATTTCCGAAGACATTCTGAGCAAAAAATGTAATACAAAATTTGTTCTAATCTCAATATTTTCAGAATTACACCAATTTGAAGTTGTTTGTAAATAAAATTACATTATAGGCGAGTTTCATGCAACTTTTTATGCTCCACCATATTTGTAACTTGAAATTACAGTATTCAGATGTATACATTTTATTTGTATCTGACAAGATCGGAAGTGACCTTGTTCTAGGTCGTGAATTGTGAGATGTGCGCAGACGCGAAAGTATTGATTTTTTCCGAGGAACAATAATGTCATAGACCTTGTGTAATCCCGTTAAACTTGGTAATAACTTTGATTATTGAATACGACATTGAAAAACGAGATGACAAATTGAATTTATTTGAATATTATTTACAATTAACGCTAATTATTATAGTAACAGTAATTCTGCGACAGTACATTTTTGACTTTTCGCTAATTCTCTTTCGATTGCATATCGAGATTAATCGAGACTTGCGGTTTTATAACGGTCAAAGCTGACTCGTTATTGGCTGAACACCTGTAAGCTGAGATTGGCTGAAAACACCTGTATTTTTTCCGAGTGAACTTTAATGACATGCATTAAAGGACTGCTACCAGGTGTATAAATACATTTCGGCATGGTTAAATACAATTATTATTGAGATTTAAAGTTAAAATGATATTACAGATAAAGAGTGAACTATTCAGGAGTATAATTCCTTTAATTGGCTAGTATTTTTTAAAAATGTGTTTGAATTCTAAGTTTTCCTGCAGAATTTTTTTCGATTTTTAACAAAATATTACATTTTCTTGCACTTATCACAAATCATATTGAAATTTCCAAACTAAATTCAGCTTGACTATTAGATCTAAGCAAAAGATAGTAAATATCAATACCTTAAAAACAATTCCATTGCATATCGGTAATGAGTTTTGGAATAATATTCTGGGGAAATCAGATACAATATATTTCTATTACAAAAAGAGTTTAGAATAAACAGATACAAATCTAGGGAATCGTTATTGGCTATTTTCAAAAAACTACAAATAATGCCCATGAGTTGTCATTATCTTTTCAAAATACCTGTACTTTAATCGTGAAAACTTTGTAACTAATTCAACAATTCATAGCATAAATACACGTCAAAAAATGACTTTAATACTCCATCGGCAAGTCTATCGTGCTATCAAAAAGGTCGTTATATGGCATAAAACAATTATCGATATAAAAATGAAATTTAAAAATAAAATGATTTACAAATTAAAAAGTACCTAATTTATCTATTCATTCTGTAGGTGAGTATAATTCACTTTAATTGATACTAAAATATATTCTGAGAGCTATTGTAAAATGTCTGTTATATATTTCATCTAGACTGTGACTATAAATTAAGATTTTATAATAGTATTAAGTTTTTTGACTTGTTCCATATTCTAGCTGTAAGCATGTATGAATACCATGGAATGTTAATAAATACAATACAATACAATACAAAAATTATTAGAAATCACGCCATTCTTGTAAATTCTTTAAAACTGTACATTAGGATGCATAATTAATCTGTAAAGATTCAAGTTTCCAAAGTCGTATGACTTGTAACAATTTTTGTGATAAATGCGTAAGATTGATGTCATTTTTAGTTAAAAATTGGAAAATGAAATCCGTACAAAACAATTAACAACACATTTTTAACTTCAGAACACTAGCCAATTACAGAATTGATACTTATGAATAGTTTAGTCTCTGTAATATTTTGCACCCTTAAAACTAAAGAAAACAGGTATTTTACTAACAATGTCAAATTAATGTAACTCTCAAATTATTGAGATTAGGACAAATTTTTATATGACTCTTTTTCTCAAAATGTATTCGAAAATAAGCTCCGTAAGTGACGGTAAATCCTCGCTAATCACCCTGTATATTTTCCAACAATTATTTCAATAAAGAGGGGTTATTTTTTGTTCACCTTGACATATATTCTTATTTTAGTAAAACTATCAGTGAAAATGATTAAACAGTAACATAATGAGTTTGAAGAATTCATAAGTAACAATAACATTTTCATACTTTTAATATATGAATTACATATTTAAAACAATAATATTGGAGAAGGTGGACACCTCCTGTTGGTATTGCTATTGGTATTAATATGAACATTTTATGACCACGATATGCATATTGTTGGAAGAGGGAATAGTATTTTCTTTATTAGATTTGACAACTGTAAGGTTCCCGTAGCATGGGCAGGGCATGTAGCACATATCGTCGAATACAGAAATGCATATAGAGTGTTAGTTGGGAGGCCGGAGGAAAAAATATCTTCGGGGAGGCGGAGACGTAAATAGGAGGATAATACTGAAGTGGATTTGAGGAAGGTGGGATATGATGGTAGGACTGGATTAATATTGCTCAGGATAGGGAGCGATGGCGGGGTTATGTGAGGTAGTGCTGCTCATCGGAGTGACTACTACCGCCGAGGAATCGGAGATTACGATTACCGGTGATCTCCGATACTACCGTAGGTGGAACAGGGGGTATACGGAGGGAATGCGGTGATTCCGAGCGAAGCGACAGTTAGCTCAAGGACGACCGACGCGTACGGACTGACGGTAGTGTGAGTGGAATAAAATGACACCAAATCGGATATCCGTTGCGTGGAAAAATTTTTAGTTGAAGATAATAATAAAGCCGAACGCTAAACTTTGTGGGCGAATTTACTTTAAGTGTGTTGGAACTTCGAATTTGTTAGACCATTTGAAGCGATCGCACAATGGCGAACTTGATGAAAGCGCCGGGTCCACGCCTGTGGAGTAACGGTCAGCGCGTCTGGCCGCGAAACCAGGTGTCCCGGGTTCGAATCCCGGTCGGGGCAAGTTACCTGGTTGAGGTTTTTTCCGGGGTTTTCCCTCAACCCAATACGAACAAATGCTGGGTAACTTTCGGTGTTGGACCTCGGACTCATTTCACCGGCATTATCACCTTCATTTCATTCAGACGCTAAATAACCTAGATGTTGATAAAGCGTCGTAAAATAACCCAATAAAATAAAAGAAATGAAAGCACCGACAATTATGCAAAACATTTGATACGATTTCTTTTAGTGCTATTGTTCCGAAAGGCCCATAGTATAGAAAAAAGTCTTGAAATTTCTCTAAAACGTAACTTTCGAGGCAATAAAAACATAGGCCTATGAAATATTTAAAAGACAACTTGAATTATATTTTAGGCCTACTGTTTAGATTAAAATGTTGAGTTTCTGAATGAAACTAAAGAAACGTGTGGTAATAATATAATTACAATTGCCCTTAAGTTGATATCCGCTTATATTTTTATTACAGGGAAAGAATGGCGCGTTTTAGAAGAGACATTTCAAATACTGACACCCTTTAACACAATGATCACAATTCTGTCCGGTGAAGAATCTGAATAAATTATTTTGGACAGTAAACGTTAATCCAAGGATAGCACACGTTTCTTTTGTTCCATCCTGAAACTCCCTTAATATATTTTACGTTAAAATAAACCAATCAGAATAATAATTGAAAAAACTATTTGCGAATAAACGAGTTTTTCCAGGAGAACTACAGTATAAATGTTTACATTAGCTACTGAAAAGTTTTGCTTCTGCATTAGTTTTGCAGTTAGATTTAATGTTATTAATTTGATCAACGACATAAAACTAATACGCCTTTCCACATATACTATGAATTTAAAAAATAGAAAAAAATCTGTCGGCTAACGCAGCACATCAAGCAAAACAAGAAAAAAAGAGCCGAAGAAAGAGAGAGAGAGAGAGAGAGAGAGAGAAAGAGAGAGAGATAAATATAAAACAGAGAATAAACAACAACAAATTACAATTTATTTTAAAAGATACGCGGACTCGAATCACCACCTGATCCGATTAAATGAATGCTCAGCGGAAGTGTATGTCTACGCCACAGCGCATATACAGGGACATCATTTTATTTTTACTAACATTTTTAATATTAACCTGGCTATACTTTTGGATTAACGTTCTTTGCTACCCCTTCCACGACTGGAGTTCGATGATACTGGCGTAAAATTCAAACAAACCACTTTACTAGGTATAGGAGGGAAGAAAAGTAGTTTATCCATTTACGTAAACTAGGAAATGTCGCAATTTTGAGTTTGATAATTGTCATTAGGTTTTTGTTTAATCAAAATACAGTGCAGTATTTAACTCATCAACTGAGTTATCCATGCGAACGTATTCATTATGCAGTGTATATTATATTGTCTACAGTACATTAGCGTACAATATAGAGAATGAAGTTAAATTGAAAAATAATCATAATATGGATATTTAAACACATTTTTGAAAATGGTGGCCGTTCATTTCGATACAGGCTTCAGTTCTTTTGTGCATACTATCGCACTATACACTATAGACTATTGCATCTAATTCCAATTGCCAGTTCAACATTCACTTTTGCCCGATCCGAAAAGATAAAATTACTCAGACATGCTATCTACTGTCCGTCCAAGTGGTTTTGTCGCAGAGACGTAGAAAGGGGGAAATCACGTGACAATTAATTACTTAACGAGGCCTTTTATTTACGTTATTTGAAACAGTTGTATAATATTACGTAGACGTCCAATTCCTAACAGAAATTAATGTTTTCAGAAAAGAGCTGAGACAGCCCAGCTACTAGCCTTTATAGAGGGGCGAGCAGAAGCAGGTGAGGGAAATCGGGATGCGACGTAGGCAAACGGACGACAATACCTCTGCGAAAATATGATTCGATATTGAAAGCTCTTTCGTTACTGGAAAACGTGAACATATTTCTGGAACGTACTATGCTCACTAACTCAGTAGCCTACTGCTTACTATATGCGGCCTTGGTTCTGTGTGGAGGACAGTTGGAACTTCATTAGTAGAACGGGTGGGAGTGAAGTACATTTAAAAACTCAGGTACAATAAAAATTGAAGTAAAAATAAAATGATGTCCCTGTACAACCTGAGCGGCATCAATCGGCGGTAATCGGAGGACTCGAATGAAAGCGCGCAAACAACTGCTCCAGAGAAAAACCTAATCATAAGCAACATTAATGTCAGGGCAGCATTGAACCTCTGGGTGTCTTAAAAGCCATTTGTAAGTATATATTATTATAATGTACCGAAGTACATATGATATTTCCATGCAGATATTCTACGTCATCATACGATGAAAGAGTAATGGAACGGAGAAAAATTCTCTCCGGCGCCGGGATTTGAACCCGGGTTTTCAGCTCTACGTGCTGACGCTTTATCCACTAAGCCACACCGGCTTCCACCCCGGCGTCGGAAGAATCGTCTCAGTTTTAAGTTCCAACTCTTGGGTTCCCTCTAGTGGCCGCCCTCTGCACTACGTCATAGATATCTATGAACCTAGGACCACACATGTGGAACCCAAGAGTTGGAACTTAAAACTGAGACGATTCTTCCGACGCCGGGGTGGAATCCGGTGTGGCTTAGTGGATAAAGCGTCAGCACGTAGAGATGAAAACCCGGGTTCAAATCCCGGCGCCGGAGAGAATTTTTCTCCGTTCCATTACTCTTTCATCGTATGATGACGCAGAATATCTGCATGGAAATATCATATGTACTTCGGTACATTATAATAATATATATGATATGCGTAAATTCACTTTGTGATTTAAGACGGCGCTTATTCCGTCGGATCCCGGCCAACTAGTCACTCATTACGAGTGCACCTCAGCACATGTGTGGACTTCGGTCCTAGGTTCATAGATATCTATGACGTAGTGCAGAGGCGGCCACTAGAGGGAACCCAAGAGTTGGAACTTAAAAGTGAGACGATTCTTCCGACGCCGGGGTGGAATCCGGTGTGGCTTAATGGATAAAGCGTCAGCACGTAGAGCTGAAAACCCGGGTTCAAATCCCGGCGCAGGAGAGAATTTTTCTCCGTTCCATTACTCTTTCATCATTTGTAAGTAATTAAGGTTTGTGTAGCGGCGTGACCTCTGAAGTCCAGAGTTATTTAGACAAATATGTGTTTCCTGTAGACAAGTATCAAGGTTTCTCATGTTAGCTTTCGTGTTGTAGTTGTGCGTATCTACTGCCACAACTGCCATTTTAATCTGAAAACGAGGAAACTTTCATGCATAATGCCTCCACTGCAGGCACTTTTTTTTTACTATAGTGCCACAATTGTTACGATTGCTCACTTTTGAGCCGTAGAAATGCTCTTTCAATTCGACGCTTTTCCAATGTGGATTGATATTTCTCTTACGACCGGAGTCCTCGAAGGCGCGGCTTCCTCTCAGGTTTTGAGCTCCTTGTCAGAGAACGCGTCTAGAGATGTGTGGTCTGATGTAAAATCGACATCTATAATCCAACTCGGCGTGAGTGGCTGCAGTATATCGACCTACTTCCGTTTTAAGGTTTCAATATGCTGGCGACATAATATTACTCAAAGATGTCGTGAGTATGGTGTGTCGGTGGATGCTTCATTGCTTTTAACAGATTTATTCAATACAAAAATCTTAGTAGGTTTGCCATGCTTTTAATATTTTACAAATCTGTTAAGCTCAATTGAAATTCTTGTATTTTTCATCCTTTGTGTGCTTTACATAATTCCCATCCTGATTACTAGATAGAAAATAGCTCTTAGAAACGAAATGTTACTACGAATTGAACTGGATCTCTTTATCTGATAAGTAGATTTCGAAGATAAGGCACATTTGCTTTGAAGTTAAGTACACATAGAATAATACAGTGTTTGCAAAGAAGCTGGAAAGATAGTCTCTCCCTTCATACACACATATCAGTTAGGTGGGGATTTTTCAATACAGACCGAGCTAGAAAAAAATTAAACGTTCGCCTGAAGAACAAACGTAAATATTATGTTGGTCAGGACACATTGTATTATCGTCTCTTGTGTGTAGAAACGTACTATTTCTCTTAAGCTTATAAAGCGTTACACAAAGAAATACTATTTTTACAAAGGTACTCCAGTATTTTATTTAGTAAGAATTTAAAATTGATAAGAAGTTACAATGAAAATTTTGTAGGTTAATTTGATAACAAAATAATAATGATAATAATAATAATAATAATAATAATAATAATAATAATAATTTATTTTTTTTATTTTAATTAATTTTACGAGCTTTATCAACATCTCAGGTTATTTAGCGTCTGAATGAGAAGGTGATAATGCCGGTGAAATGAGTCCGGGGTCCAACACCGAAAGTTATTAGCATTTAATATTAGGTTGAGGAAAAACAACATGAAAAAACCTCAAATAATCCCGAAATCGATAAATAATGGTTAGCGTGCCAGATGATAAACATCGTTAGAAAGGTTATAATAATAATAATAATAGTATAATAATAATAATAATAATAATAATAATAATAATAATGATAATAATAACAATTTATTTATTTATTTAATCTGGCAGAGCTAAGGCCAGCAGGCCTTCTCTTCCACCCAGCCAGACTCTAATTCTAATTGAATACAATATTTCTTACATAGTTATTACATTAATATCTAGACCATAAAACAACATGAAAGTAAATAATGAAAGTTGGATAAATAATGTTAGTGTGACAATAATAAACATCGGTAAGAAATAGTTATAATAATAATAATAATAATAATAATAATAATAATAATAATAATAATAATAATAATAATGATACAATAATAATAAAAGAGTGAACTGAGAATCAAATGAATTAAAATGAAGTACCGATATCACAAATTCATAAGATAACAAACTATACAGTATGTTAAATATAATATATATATTTTTATTTAGTTGGTTATTTAACCACTCTGTATCAACTACG
>JAJSOF020000029.1:31094314-31279314 GCA_025594305.2 Periplaneta americana | reverse complement strand
TCAAAAGAACACTATAGAGCTCTCATCGAGCTAATACAAGAAAAAAAAAAGAAGAAAGAAAACAGAGATAGCAACGATGATAGTGATAAGTGATAATTAATAATAGTAATAATAATAATAATAATAATAATAATAATAATAATAATAAATACATTACATTCATCTTGTGCACATATTATAATTTTTTTCTTTCGATAGGTATTGGAATTTTTGTTTTTGAGCGTAATGTTAGAACGAGGGGCTAACATGAGTGTGGAGATTTGGTGCATGCAGCTACGTTATGGTACAATATACACGTAACGACATCAATCTTTCAAATAGCACTACATACTTTAATCATGTTGCATTGATTACACACATTAAGACGAGTTCAAAAATGTATCACAATATCACCTTCCTAATCAATAACAACAACAGAACGAAACAAAACGTAGGCCTACTTTCAATGTGATAATGTTATGCTTTGAGAGTCATAGAAGATGTTCCAAATGGTGACCATTCACATTAATGCACATTCGAAGGCGTTCCCCGAAAGACCGTATGACTACCCAGAATGTTGCTCGCTGAATGGACACACAAGCCTGTCGAATGCGTTGCTGCATGTCGTCTGGTGTTGTCAGAATGTTCTGGTACACACTGTCCTTTACGGTTCCCCACAGGAAGAAGTCGAGTGGCGGCAAATCCGGTGAACGTGCAGGCCACTGTACGTGGATTGTGGAGTCGACAGTTATTGTGATTTATTTACACGTTAGACAGCAAACACACAACACACGACATGTACGGACGTCAGTCGTCTTTCGTTTTGTGTAAGTAAATGCACAAGATAAATGGGGCACCGCAACAAACGGCACATTCTGATGTAATTCATTCTGCATTTTATTGTTGTTACTGATTGGGAAGGTGACATTGTGATATATTTTTGAACTCGTCTTAATGTGTGTAATCAATCTAACATCATTAAAGTATGTAGTGTTATTAGAAAAATTGATGACGTCACGTGTATCTTGTATCATAATGTAGTTACATGCACCGAAGCTCTATCCTCATGTTGGCCCCTTGTTCTAACATAACTCTCAAAAACAAAAATTCCAATACCTATCCAAAAAATGTTATAAAAGGTGCACGAGATAAATGGGACACCCTGTATACTACCTGATATTTAGTATTTAGTAGTTATTTATTTAACCTGGTAGAGATAAGGCTGTCAGGCCTTCTCTGCCCCTCTACCAGGGGATTACAACTATAATATGAACAATAAAATTACAATTAACATTAAATTTACAATTACAATTACAATAAAAATTAAAGTACGACAAGATTACCTGATTAATGAAAGCTAGACATTTTATCATAGAAGTTAAGAACAAAGAATATTTTTGTATTTACTTAATTACAAATTAAACCTACAACAACAAAAATTTATAGTAATGAAATTATCGGATATTGAAATATTTTGTGATAGATTAAGTTAACTATTTACAAGAAACATGTCTGAAAGAGTCTCAATTACTGGCCAAGTGCCTAGTAAGTTTGCGTTTGAATTCAATTTTATATCGACAGTCCCTGATGCTAGCAGGTAACGAATTCCAGAGTCTTGGCAGGGCTATTGTGAAAGAGGATAAGTATGAGGAGGTGCGATGGGATGGTATTGTTAGTATTGTTTCATGGCGAGAGCGTGTGTTCAGATTGTGGTGGGAAGAAAGGTAAGTGAAGCTAGACGACAGGTACGAAGGAATAGAAGAGTTCAAGATTTCGAAGAGAAGGAGAAGTGAATGTAAATTTCTTTCCTTATCTAGCTTAAGCCAACCTATTGTTTCCAGGGATGGGGTAATATGATCATATTTACGAACACTGCTTACAAAACGTACACACAAGTTATGAACTCGTTGAAGTTTCGTTTTGTTGTCGCTGGAAAGGTCAGTCAGTAAAATGTCAGCATAGTCAAAATAGGGAAATACAAGCGTCTGCACAAGGGACTTTTTTAAGCAAGAGGGAAGATGAACATTTATCCTTTTTAGCACATGGACATGCGCCTTATGGTTGGAGAAAACCTCGTAAAACCAAGTCAGATAATCAGTCCAAGAGGGAATCGAACCCGTGATCGAGGACATGGACAATAGTTCACTAAAGCGTAGGCTTAAAATGAAAGATTTTCTAAAATTCTTAAACCTACGAATCAGGCTTACGTTAAATTGAGGATGACTCATAATACTTGACAGTATGATGGTCTTTTTGAAAGCGTGGTACCTCTATGAACTGGGAAAAAGACGCTGCCATGAAATTCACGACAAAACCAGTAGATTGCCACAAAGTTGCCAGTGAAGTACACTTCGCAAGTTCTATAACGCCACCTGGTATCGTCAGCACATAAATTTTTGGCGGACTGATATTCAGCTCAAAGAAGACTTCTCAGAACAGGAAACCTGTCGCTAGAGGACGTCGTAAACTGTTCCCGTATCGAAAATCCAGGGATGACGTATGGAAGTAATATAAGACATTTGCTCAGTCTGAGTGAGAAATTCCGTGCCTTGTGATCACATCATATTATGCTTCGATTGGTCATGCTTCCGGCCTGACACGCAGTTGACCTGGTTCGAGTCCCGGTAAGGTCTGGGAATTTTCATCGATAAATCCGTAGTGACACGCATGGCGGGCAAGGTCGCAGTTGCTGTATTTTCGCGGGTCTCCCGTTTTCTCCCATATAACAATTGTAAGTGTCAAAATAAATAACTGTATATCCGAAAGAAAATTAGTTAATAATGGATTTCGACAAGGTTGTCCACTATCACCAACTTTATTTAATATTTATATAAATGAAATTATTTTAAAATGGAACCAAATCTCCACATCAGGAATCAAAATAACCAGTGCTCTAACATTAAATACGAGTACCTTACTCTATGCCGATGATCAATTCATAATTTCCAATTCACAGGATAATTTACAAAGATGATTATATACATTAAATAAAATATTAAAAGATTTTGGGATGGAAATTTCAGCACAAAAATCAAAAGTAATGACGTTTTTAGGACAAGACCCAGTCAAAAGTAAGATAATACACAATAACCAGTGCCTCGAACAAGTACAAAATTTCAATTATCTGGGTTGTGAAATAGCTTATCAAAATTATTTTAAGATGTAAACAAGAAAATTACCAAATTTACACAAATTCTAGGACTAATAAACAATACATTAAAAGCTACATTAGTACAAAAATCTACACGAATAAAAATATATAATACACTAGCATTACCCTCCCTTTTATACGGAAGCGAGATTTGGACATTAAAGAAAAAAGACATGAACAGAATCAAAGCAACGGAAATGAAATTTTTCAGGAGGACAGCAGGATATACTCTTTTAGACCGAAAAAGGAATGAAGAAATTCTAGAACAATTAGAAGTAGAGTCAGTAGAAGAAAAAATGAACAGATACAAATTAAATTGGCTAGATCATGTAAGACGAATGGAAAATTCAAGAATTCCAAAAATTATGATGCAGTATATATCTAGAGGATATCGTCGACCAGGAAGACCTTTTAGAAGACTGCTAGATGGGGCCGAAACAGGTCTACAGAGGCCTAATTCGTGACGGATGATGATGATGATGATGATAACAATTGTGATAATTGTATTGGTTTTGTAATATTATTAAATTTTTGTATGTCCAATTTAGTACAAAATAGTTATTTATAGGAACCGCCCCTCCCCCGAACACGAGCTTGCTCAAAAAGGTGTGCGCTAGGTAAATAATATGTATTTATTTTGTATTTTATGTAGCAATAATTACTAAATACTTCCTGTTACAAGTTAAAGCCATTTCTGAAGATATAGTTTCTGTTCGTGTCATAAGTTATCGCAAAATCACAGATAAAATAATATTATGTTACTTTGTCGCTTAGGCCTATCTGAAAAAAAAATTTTATTCTAAATTATCGGTTTTTCATCCATTTTACTCACTCTTAAGAGATTAGGTATAGCTTACAGCAGTAAAATTTTGGAAATATTCAACATTTTTTTCCTCCGTTACGGTATCTCGTCCAATAATGAAAATTAGTATGTGTATTTTTTTATTTTATTTCAGTAGATTATTTTACGACGCTTTATCAACAGCTTAGATTATTTAGCGTCTGAATGAGATGAAGGTGACAATGCCGGTGAAATGAGTCCGGGGTCCAGCACGAAAGTTACCCAGCATTCGCTCATATTGGGTTGAGGGAAAACCCCGGAAAGAACCTGAACCAGGTAACTTGCCCAGACCGGGAATCGAACCCGGGCCACCTGGTTTCGCGGCCAGACGCGCTAGCCGTTACTCCACAGGTGTGGACTAGTATGTGTAAAACATTGTCCTTCCGCTATATGAAAAAATATATTTTTGTGGGAGATCGTGCGTATTTGCTTGGTTTCCGCACAAAACCAATCCGCGGAAAGTCTAAAATTCCACATTCAGTTCTCCCAACCTAACACACATAACAATTTCCCTCTTCTTACCGCTTAAGTGACATATTGATTTTACTGTTTTAGGCTTTTAAAATATTATTTTTAGAGACGTCAATATAGTAATAATTATAAATTGGAAACTTACTGTACCACTGCAATGTCACCTAAATTGCACTGTTAATTATCGTTTTTAAATATTTGCAAAAATTAAGTAAACTCTACAACTCCACTAAAGTTACTGCTTTCGTGATGCAAGTAACATTAAGGAAGCCGTGAAAAACTCAACAAGATTCCAGACTCAGCATAGTCTGGGGGAAAAAAGACAGACGTATATCACGGCCTGCTGGAGTATAGTAAACACAGAAAACATTTTAAAGCAACAATGTTGAAGATAGATATTTTTGTTTTGCAAATTTGCCGTCATTGAACAGAAACCAAGATGGAGATTTCATTGGAACTAATTAGAAATTCCTCTTTCAGGTATGTAATAAACGATCTTCGCACAAAATAATGTACGATACACGAGCGGTATGTTTTCTTTCAATTCTCGGAAATTAAAAAAGCTCAACTACGTTTCGCTTTTTCAAACTTTTCCTCGAACATGAAAACTTCAACATACCGCTCTTGTAACGCATATTACTATCAAAATTCAGTTCACTGTGCAGTGATGAAGCGTTTCCCATATAACTCAAAAACTATTCAACATTCTTTGATGAAATTTTTTGTGTGTATTTATGCATGTCCTATCTACAATATGATGCAAGATCACTTCTTTACCTTTGATAGATTGTCTGATAAAAAGAAATTAATTTTTTATTTTCTTGTAAAAAATGTTATTTATTAAGTAATATAGTTGAAAGAGCATGATATTGCAAACATGAGTTTCAGCAATAAAATAAAAGATAGAGAACATGAAAAAGTTAACAAGTTTATGAGTTATGAGGGAAACGCTTCATCACTGCACAGTGAACTACCACCATTATGAATTTTGAAAAAAATTATATGTAAATATTTTTTTTTATCGTAAAATTATTTGTTTCATATAGCAGAAGGACAGTGTTTTACACATACCAATTTTCATTATTGTACAAGATACAGTAATGGAGGAGAAAAATGTTGAATAGTTCCAAAACTTTTACTGCTGTAAGCTGTACCTAACCCCTTAAGTCGTGTACTGGTGTTGAAATTTAAACCAATATCCCTTCCTTTAATTTGTTCTAGGAATAAGGGAGTATAGGATTGGAACACAAAAGTCACCCAGATTTCCCGAAAAAGACGAGGAGGTGACAGAAGTATTCCAGCTAACCAGAATCTATTTGCTATCTGAACTAAACAATGGGAAAATATACAGAATGTTTATTGTAGAACAAACGATGAAGAAGTCGCCAATATGTTCCATACTGAAAACAAACATGTTTGCTATTCACAATTTGATACTGGTTATGGTAATTCCCATGAAGATATTTGTTTTCTTTGCTAAAGTTTAGATATAAAGTTGAAAGATCCATCACTGACTAGTGATGAGAAAACTATCGTTCAATGTGAGAAATGGTTTCATCAGCAAATATAGTCAACTTCGAATATAATGAACCTCTGCGGACCAGCATATTTCGTTCACTATATCCAAGGTTCACTGAAACCGAAGTGTCTGTTTTTATAATAATAGTGTAATGACGTTGCTATACATACAGTATTAATGCCCGTTTGGGACAGACCACGTTCAATATCAGTACTAATGTTCTCTTTATCTTCCAACTTAAACACTTTACGCTTCGACATCCTGATGTTCACAGTTCGAAATTTAAATCCAATCTGGCCATGCAGGTAGAAGACACTGACCGGTTTCGCACCTCTTTCCAATAGAGATATGCTGCTGTGTACTCGGTGGAATTTCCGTGGGTTCATTTTTACAAAGATGCGGGACGAAGGGTTGTGGACCTTTATACTGTAATCGTTCCTGTATTTATCCATTGGTCATCACTCTACTCCATTTTACAAAAGAAAACACTTTCTCTTCCTATTATTCTAATAATCTCTTTTAAAGGGGTCAGAACTAATCCTTCCTTTATCCTTCACTGCAGACACTATTCTCTTTAACATGTTTCAAGCTGTCCAGGAAGCTGAACAAATCCTTCGTATTTCAGTGCACTTAAGGAGCAGAAGGTTTGAGATTTTATTCTGAACATATTCTTGGAAGTTTATAGGACAAAGGGTTTCCTAAATTACCATTTTGGCCATTTTAAAATTACATTTTCTTGGGAAGTTCTAGCTTTAGGTTCACTATAACCGAAGTGAGAATTCACTACAAACAGAAATATTAATGTACTTTTTAATGTATGCACGTTGGAACCAACAATATAAGTTCACTATAGCCGAATGTTCACTATAACTGAGTTCACTATATCCAGAGTTGACTGTACCTAACAAATCATATGAACTTCTAAAAGTTAAGGTGGATGAATATATCATAAATGTATGTTCTAATATTCAATAAAACCAGCCTATATGAAGAATTTCTGTAACAGACTTTTTTTACAGAAGGCAAGGCGAGCTGTATAATCTGGTTGCAATTATTCACAGCAACACCCAAAAACCTCTAGATGATATCTAATATCTACAGCTATATTTGGCTTGAAACGGAGTCTGAACGTGGAGCAAACAAGGTAGTCTCTGGTGTTCTACATTTCTCTCAACACATTGGAGATGTTCTGACTCATAATGGAGTTGAGAAAGATAATATAGGCCTACTCTACTGTTATCTGACAACTACTTTGCAAGTAAAAACAAGAATTCTACGATATCGATGACACTAATGTGCTTTATAGAAAAAATAAGAAGTCTCACATATTTTCTGTTCCAGGCCATAGTTACATGCCGTCCTATCGGGTATTTGAGAGGATAAAGAAAGATCATAGAGTTAGCATATAAATTCTTTCTCTTCAGCGATACTTTGACATATTGGAGAGACATGTGACTGTTGAAATGCTTGGTGGAGACTGGAGAATAAAAGACTTTAAGAAGATTTTAACTCTAGTATTGAGATCGAAGTTGCCTTTTAAGGTCTTAGGATCTGAAGTTCTAACACTCTAAAAAGAAAAGAGATGTGGAAGCGCATCCTGTTACTTCCGCTTATCTTATTGTGGATTAGACGTTGAATGTGATGTTTTAAAAAGGAATTTCAAAGACTTGAAGAAGAATGTTCGAAAGTGAATTTTGTTCCTTTAGATAAAATAGACATTGAAAATCATATGAAATATTTTGAAAATGTAAAAATAAAATAAATAAATAAATAAATAAATAAATAAATAAATAAATAAATAAATAAATAAAATGAATAAACAAAATAAAACAAATAAATAACTAAATAAATAACTAAGTAAATATATGAATAAAAATAAATCAAAAGCAAGTAAATAAATAAACGAAAGAAAATATATAAATAAACAATAAGCAATTAAATAAATAAATTAGTAAGTAAATATATAAATGAATAAATAACAAGTAAAGAAATTAAATGTTATGCTGACGTGACATCTTCAACGAACAATAGTCTATTCACTCATCTCCTACAGTTTGTACATAACTTGAAAGTGTTCCAAATTTCATATAATTATTGCTGTAGTATTATGGGTTTTAATAATTTTGTTAATATTAACCTAATGGAACGTACCACAACTTTTATATATAAAACGGTTGTTAAGAGTTATATACCTATATACTGAAGGAAAATTCTAATGAGATATTAACCTGTATATGTACTGTATATAGACTTAAAATGACAAAAGAAAACATAAAAAAAATCTTTGAAAACAGAATAATATTATACTTTAATTTAAAATTCGTGACATACTCTGTTGTCTAGCTATCGTATATTAAAAAAATATTTTCGCAAATTTCCCCTGAAGAAATTCACAAAGTAGCCTATTAGCCTACTTATTTCGAACTTAAAGGGCAAAAATCTCGAAGATGTTGGGATCGACATTTGTATAGCGAAAAAATCATTAAAATACTTAGCCTACACCTTCCAAGTGTAGACGAAACGATTACCATATGGAGAATACTGATTAATTTAATGGAGTTAGACAATAAAATAAAGCACAACTGATATGAGATTTGTTTTATATACGTGCACTTTAATGAAACTCTATAAACGAAAATTCTTTCTCTATTAACATAAGTACTGTAAAATAAACAGATACAAGAATAATTGCTTAAAGTCATTATTAACACAGAAATGTAGCAGAATTCCTGACTTTGTTTCTTGGTCCCACCCTTGTTTTATTTCTTCTTCTATTTCTCCTCAGCATTGTATTTATTTTTATTTACAAAAGAAATTTGACTATTCCAAACTTGTCGTCACATATTCAACAAATATTACTTAATTACTTACTTACTTACTGGCATTTAAGGAACCAGGAAGTTCATTGCCGCCCTCACATAAGCCCGCCATTGGTCCCTATCCTGAGCAAGATTAATCCATTCTCTATCATCATATCCCACCTCCCTCAAATCCATTATACTATTATCTTCCCATCTACGTCTCGGCCTCCCTAAAGGTCTTTTTCCCTCCGGCCTCTCAACTAACACTCTATATGCATTTCTGGATTCGCCCATACATGCTACATGCCCTGCCCATCTCAAACGTCTGGATTTAATGTTCCTAATTACGTCAGGTGAAGAATACAATGCGTGCAGTTCTGTGTTGTGTAACTTTCTCCATTCTCCTGTAACGTCATCCCTCTTAGCCCCAAATATTTTCCTAAGCACCTTATTCTCAAACACCCTTAACCTATGTTCCTCTCTCAAAGTGAGAGTCCAAGTTTCACAACCATACAGAACAACCGGTAATATAACTGTTTTATAAATTTTAACTTTCAGATTTTTTGACAGCAGACTGGATGATAAAAGCTTTTCAACCGAATAATAACAGGCATTTCCCATATTTATTCTGTGTTTAATTTCCTCCCGAGTATCATTTATGTTACTGTTGCTCCAGGATATTTGAACTTCTCCACCGCTTCAAAATATAAATTTCCAATCCTTATATTTCCATTTCGTACAATATTCTGGTCACGAGACATAATCATGTACTTTGTTATTCAACGAATATTACATGTACTAAATTTCATGGGTCTCTGTCTACCATAACATACAAAATAAGATGCCATAATAACGTAAGACACACGCGTCTACACACGAGAAAGTAACTCTTCTTCAGTCTCTGTCGTTTTACTTCGTCCGATGGCATGTGTCACATTTAATCCAGATGACGAGAACTTCGTACAAAACTTGTGTTTGATTTGCGCATGCATATTTTCGTGCACTTGAGTGCACTCGTCTTGTTTCAGCGGAAGTTTATGACGAGTTTCTGCGCGAATTGAGCAGTGAATGTGTTACAGCGACTGGGAACAGCTGTTGTACGATGACAGTCCCGAAAGACAAACTTAACCGAAGAGACAAGTAGAACGGCAGCAAAAATACGTGACCTGGAGAGCGAGGAGGGAGTTGTGAGCTTCTGAATTTTGTTACTCCGCTTCAGTGCTGTGAAAGGACGGGTTTTTGCAGGCTATGTTTAAACTTTTTATCGACATAAGCCTAAACCTCAGTGTTTCAAGTAACAGACTTCCTGTAACAACTGATAGTAACCCTGAATACATTATCCTGCACTGCTTATTAAACGAACATATCAGGGTGGATCGAAAAATAAAGCACAACAATTTTTGTGGCAACATATTTCATAGGTAAGCAAAATGAAATAATGCAAAGAAAGCTTCAGATTTTACCTAGGGTAACCAAGGGTAAAAGGGTAAATTTGTTAAAGGTAAAAGAGAAGATGGAAACGATACGATAAAAGAACTTAAATGGGAAACTTTGGAAAACAGACGTAGGAAAACTAGAATAACATCATTGTATAGAGCACATCTAGGTCAGAAAGCATGGGTAGACATAACGGCTAGGTTAGAAAAGCCAACGTACTATGGTAGGAACGATCATGATTTTAAAATGAAATGTAGGAAACAGAAAACGGATGTAGGTAAATTCTCATTCTTAAATATAACTATAAATGATTGAAATGACCTACCTGAAGCGGTCTTTGAGGGCTGTCCTTCCTTAAGGACATTATAGAAATAGAAATATAAAATTCTCCTGTAACATAGTCCTAGTAATTATATTAAATTAATTTTCATCATTTTACTTAGCTATACAAATATTAAATTAATTATAATTCATTGAATTAAATTAGCTCATAAATTAAGTTACTACTTTATTATAGATTTATCTAAATTTAAATAAATGTTTAGTGAAGAATATTTTTGGAGAACCTTTTAAGTGTAGTGTAAATATTTGTAATTTAAATTTATGTATTGCATTGATTAAGGCTGGTTGAGTGGAAGAGAAGGCCTTATGGCCTTAACTCTGCCAGCGAAAATAAAACATTATTATTATTATTATTATTATTATTATTATTATTATTATTATTATTATTATTATTATTATTATTAAGGAGATTCAAGAATAACTTAAAAAGTTGTGTATAAAGTGCAAATTAAAATAAAGGTGACATTTAACATTTAATTTTTTTAAGGTGACATGTATTCATTTAGCCCGACAAGTTACTTCCTTGATTTGAATTGTAAATTATTTAAAAATAGCGTGTAAGAGGGCCTTAGACTAGAAATGTTTAGCTTGAATGTAGTTCTGTTTATAAGTATGAATAAGGGTGTAATTATTTGACTTATTTGAACTGTTGTATCAGTGAAGCGAGGTGAGTCAGTGAAGTGAAGTTATGGTTTTACAGTGCAGTGAATAGTTCCGATCAGTGATAATTTATAGCGTCAAATGAAATGTGTTCTATAGTGTCAGTGAAATGTGTCATAGTGCCACTACAGTAAGTGAGATGAGAGTAAAGTGAAAGACTATTGCAACTTATGTAGGGCCTATATATGTAGGTTGTATTGTAAAATTACGTATTTTATTTATGTTTTATTATTAATTGTGATTATTGTGTGAAATTGTATTGTGTATTCTTATTGTATTGTGTATATAATTGTATTGTGTATTGTAAATTTTATTGTGTATTTTTTATGTTTTTATTGTGTATTGTTTATCATTTTATTTTGTATTGTTTATATTGTGTATACCACTGCCACCGGGTGCTTGCCCACTTGCAGTGTAAATAAATACATACAAACAAATCCTTAATGTTATTGTTAATTTCATAATATATTACACTCATAACATATCATTACTTACAAGCCACCGGCGTGGCTCAGTCGGTTAAGGCGCTTGCCTGCCGGTTTGAAGTGGCGTTCGGGCGCGGGTCGATCCCCGCTTAAGGGCTGATTACCTGGTTGGGTTTTCCGAGGTTTTAACCGTAATGTGAGTACAAGGTAATCTCTGGCGAATCCTTTGCCTCATCTTGCCAAATATCATCTCGCTATCACCAATCTCATCGACGCTAAATAACCTAGTAGTTGATACAGCGTCGTTAAATAACCAACTAAAATTAAAAAAAAAATAAAAAATAAATCATTAGTTACAGCCACATGTAAGTACTACTTCCCCCAAAAAGTTTCTTTTTTACTCGAAACTAACTGTCTGTACATGAACTGAAATATTTCACTGCAGTGACCCTTTTTACCCTTCTGTATAAGGATAAATGGGGTCAGTGTTTAGGGTAAATCGGGTCACAATTTTTCCCTCTATATACCTGCACGGAACGTTAAAATCAATATCGAACTGATTTAATTTAACACTTTACACCTTCCACAAACGAACACTGTTTTCTTTTCTGCACTGCACTGTGTTACAGTGTAGTCGAAAACCACATGCGTACATGCGTACAGTTTCAAAATTCTCGACACAAGTTCATTTTCTTGTTCTGGAGTAAACGTAGTTTGACGGCCTTTGTTTTTCAAGTGGTTGTCCTGGCCACTTTGAAGACATCGTTGCAGACATGAATGAGGAACTCCTAACAACTCAGCAGCATGACGTTGGCTTCTTCCCTCGCGAAATGCTTTAATAGCCTTCTGCATGTTGTTCTCAGTCCACGAATTTGACGTTTTCCTCTTACATTTAACCATCTGTCACAAAGAATTGAAAATAAATACTTGGCCTGAGTGGCCTGATTTGAAACATGTTGACCCTATTTATCCGATATTACTGACCCTATTTAACAAAAACTTAGAATTTTTTGCGCTAAAGGTTGGTAGTACTGAATACTGCTTCGACGAAGGCGTTAATAGCCATAATTTCTTCTAAAAAGCTTAAACGTGATATTGAAATTTAATCGCACAATAATTGTTGTAAAATAATAAAGGAACCGTAAAGCATTATTTAAAATGTATAAAATACTCTTATTCTTTTATTGTCAAACAAAGAATACGGCACACTAGCTAGCATCAATGGCACTCAACGTGTACAGGAAGTTCTCTTCCTAACCAGTATATGGTACATAAATTCTTACTTAACAGATGAATTGCTGATTAATATTTGTTACTTATAATGAAACTAACATCTGTCCATTCTTATTATTATTATCTTTAATTTCTCTAAATAGATTTACAAAACCTCTAATGACAATTATATTAATATTCTCATTATAGAAATAGAAATATATATATTTCCCTGTAACATAGTCCTAGTAACTTATATTAAATTAATTTTCATCATTTTACTAGCTATCTCAAATATTAAATTAATTATAATTCATTGAATTAAATTAGTTCAAAATTAAGTTACTACTTTACCTTATAGATTTATCTAAATTTAAATAAATGTGTAGTGAAGAATATTTGGAGAAAATGTAGTGAAAATATTTGTAATTTAAATTTATGTATTGTATTGATTCTTTAGTGGAAGACAAAGAATGGCCTTAACTCAGCTAGCAAAATAAAACATTATTATTATTATTATTATTATTATTATTATTATTATTATTATTATTATGGTAGCACTTGCTTGAACTGGTTTACGTTTGAATATGGAGACAGGGTTTTGAAATTGACCCGTTTTAACCTCTGACCCGATTTAGACTGAGTTACCCTATTCTTCATTGCAACCAAGTCTATCGACACATTTCTTATCGTGACACAATATGCAAAAAAAAAAAAAAGCTACAGGTTTTACCTATTTTTCAACACAGGAACCAAGTCTCTCGACACATTTCCCCCATCGTGACACCAGATTCAATATACCTCGTTCATAAAAATCCGTTTTTTGGGCATATATCCACCTGCACACTACTGATTTCACTACTTCATCCGAATCGAAGCGTTGTCCTCCTAGGAATTTCTTCATTGGTCCGAAGAGGTGAAAGTCAGACGGTGCGAGGCCTGGACTGTAGGGTGTATGATTGCCGCCTTAATGATGCCTCTGACATTGAGTGGTGTTGCAGCGGTCACTGGTCGGCCTGAATGTGCTTCGTCGACGGACTTCTTCGAAGAACCTGCACCACTTGGTATAGGCCAGCCGTGGCGAAAAGGCCATGGTGCGCCGAGCCACTGTGTAAGCTGCAACGTGCATAGCACCTATGGAGGGAGGCGGACAACCGAAGGGGAAGTTAATGTTTAGGACGTGTAACGAAGAAAGAAATTAACAAGAAAACATGGGACACATTATCACAACCTAAAATGAACTGTCTTCAGAATGTCTCTACGACAAAGTTTCAAAATCAGGAATTACGTCACTTACTGCCAATCGTAGTTGATCACGAAGGTATTTGTCTGTCAGTCGTGATCTAAATTTGATTTTTACTATTTTCATTGTTGAAAATAATTTTTCACAAACGTAAGTTACAGCGAACATGGCTTCAACAGAGCAAGCGAAAGAACGAAGCTTCAAATATTTATTTTTTTCCAAAGATTTGAAAAGTTCAAAATTTGTCAATTCCTTACATCTAGCTTTCATTTAACATCACATTGTAAATCTGTGAGTTCAAATTGAAAATCTAACCGCATTATTCGTACATCTGCTGAAAAAGGATCGATGTACAGAGATGATAATGATGATGATGATAATAATAATAATAATAATAATAATAATAATAATAATAATAATAATAACACTTAACCTTTTAATGTTTCATCAGTAACATGTAGTAACTTATAATGCCGTTTTATGTTATACAACCGTTTTCCTAGTAATATTTGGGAACAAATCATACATTTAATATTTTCATCATATTGTAAGCAAAAGAATGCATCCTCCCATCCTACTTGAAACTTTCGTTTTTTATAGAGGTACATGGTTTCGAGAGAGACATTGCGACGATACGCCACTCGCAGGTCAGAGACAAATACAAATAGAACGGAGTTTGACTCCAGTGAGTAAGAGGGTGGGGGTTGGAGCGGGTAGGAAGCGAGAGAAAAGCACTGCGAGCCACAATGTGCTCGTGAGTCGCATTTTCGCCGCGGCTGGTCTAGGCAATCAAGCGCCATACACGTCCAATATTTCCCTGTGGATTCACTCGAATTATAGCAAAGAACACGGACTACACCTAGGAGCCCTTCAAAAGTGAATGGCGGTAGAAAATGCGCCGTTTTTACTCAGTAGGCTAGTTACAGATTGTTTCGCCAGGGTGACATCCGATCGAATCATTGCTGTCTGTAGCGCAAGATTAAAACTATCTGCCAACTTTGAACGTCCTAACCAAAATAGTATTCAGTAAAATAATTGTTGTGCGTTACATTTCGATCTACTCTCGTATTAACTATTTCTTATTATCCATTTCTTATCTGGCCGCGAAACCAGGTGGCCCGGGTTTCCGGTCATAAACTGGTTTTTTCGAAACGAGCAAAGTAACTTTTTTCGGGTTCATTTAAACATTTCAAACGCTAAAAACAAAGTAAAATAACCAAATAAAATAAAAAAACAGTCAATTTGCTCATAAACTGGTCGACATTGAAGGCCAAAGTTGAAAATAACAGCCAATATCTTTAGGCCTATAGCATATCTTTCCTAACTTTTAGGTATTTTTGTTATATAATAATAGTAATTTATAATAGTATAGTAAAATAATTTGAAAAATTTGTTCCAAACTTGAACTGTATTATATCCAATGGAAGGAATACTGTATGTCTTTACTGGGGATTAGGGTATATCGAAAAAAGATCGAATTTTTTTTTTTCCGAAATTAAAAATTTAATGGTTTGCAAAAGTTGCATTATGGTGCCAATATTTCTCACAAAAAATTTGGACCTCCAAGAAGAACTTTTAACTGGGCCACTGAAGATTATCGTATAAAATAAAATTTTTATTAACTTTTGTATTTTCATAATTCTTTGGTGCACGGTCAATGCGGCTTAAGCCAGTTCCTTTTTTTCTACAATTTTTCCTTTCTGAAAAGCTATTGAAAAGAAAAACTTAAGTTTTCAATGAGTTATTCAGTTTTGAATAAGTGGACATCAAACTGATAACTTAATATAATTTTGAACTTAATATACTATTAAAATGCGTATGTTTTAAAAGCAACGTTATATTATGTATTTTATTTGTGTCTAAGTTTACCTATGGAAACACTGATTCCAGCTCTACCAAGTGGAAGTCAAATAGTCCTGTAGATTTTCAGAGCGAATAGCTCATGTTGTATGTAACAAAAATGTGTAATACCATATTGACGGTAAGTTCACAGTTTTCTCAGAAAAAAAATTTTTTCTTTTTTTTTTTTTCTCCAAATGTTTAACATCCTCTCATTCGGTACTAGACTACTGCGAGTAGGATCGTGACTTTTGTTCATTTTTTAGTAGGTTATTTCACGACGCTTTATCAACAGCTTAGGTTATTTAGCGTCTGAATGAGATGAAGGTGATAATGCCGGTGAAATGAGTCCGGGATCCAGCACCGAAAGTTACCCAGCATTTGCTCATCTTGGGTTGAGGGGAAAACCCCGGAGAAAACCTCAACCAGGTAACTTGCCCCGACCGGGAATCGAACCCGGGCCACCTGGTTTCACAGCCAGACGCGCTGACAACTTTTGTTCATACCCATAGTAAATCTAATAAAGAATATTTACTTTTTGATGGAAAAACCTGGTATGATGCATATTATAATTCAAATAATGTACTTAAATTAATAAAAAATGGTTTGACATAAATTATCTTCCTATCAACGAAAATAAAACTGTAATTATTCGATTCTCATTATCTGAAAAATATAACAAACCTCCTACATCTGTATTAAGTATTAAATTACATAATTCTGACTGTTCCCTTAACAATGCAATCCGATTATTAAGGAGTCCTCTGAAGTTAAGTATTGAGGCATAATTTTCGACAATCATTTAAAATGGAACCAACACATTAATTGCCTTTGTAAGATATTACGTAAAATAATATATTATTTTGTTTTACTGAGGAATTACTGGTCAATAAGTTTATTACGCACAATATACTTAACTTTATTTCAATCGGTAATTATGTATGGAATTATAGGATGAGATAGCTATTTAAAAGCTATTTTATCCACTTTATTTATTACAGAAGAAAATAATTAAAATATGTCTTCGTAAACCTATTGATTTTCCATCTCAAAAATAGTTTTTAGACTTTAATGTTCTTAAAATAAAAAAAAATTATTATATTGTATTGATAAAATTCATACATAAAAATCGAAATAAATTTGAATTGTATTCTCATTGTTATGAAACAAAATCTATGAATTCTTTAAGATTGATTGAACCAAAATGCAACACTGCTACAGTGTTTAATCATAGCAGTAATTTAGGCCCAAGAATATGTAACAAATTTATATTTAAATATCCTAATCTTGTCAATTTAATATTGATTCTTCAGAATTCAGAATAAATTTACATTTCTCCGCATTTGATAGAAAAAAGGAAACAAAAGAATAGCCTGTAATAATAATAATAATAATAATAATAATAATAATAATAATAATAATAATAATAATAATTATTCAACAAATGGCTCATGGAGCCTGAAATTTTTGTCAAATCAACCGCCTCTCTAGTCACAGTGATGAAATCAGAATCCTTCATATGTCTGAGGCCTTTGAACAATGGTCCTCCGTTACTCACATTGTAAATCTTCCAAACAGTCCAGAGTCTCAAAAATGCTGGGATCTTGTTCACCTCCCCCAAAACTTTTGACACCCTTTTTGCGTCTTCCTCCTCAGATTTTGACAGAGCCCTTTTTCTTGCTAGAAAAAGAATCAGGATGCTGGCTTCAACTAACCTTCTTCCAACATAGGCACCTTAATGGATAATACGTCCTTTAAGATTGCTTTTTCCTAATGGCATTAAAATTTGTTTTCCATACAAATGTATTTGTGGTGAGATCTCGATTCTTTGGCCTACATGGATTAAGTTGCATCAGAAAAATTCTGGACGATTTTCCAGACACGTCATGATTAACGACATCATTAAAATTAATTTCCGAACTGTTTTTGGGAATACCATCCTAAGAACCCAATGGCATAAATCGTTCCGATGGCAAACGCCCAGATGGCTTTTAACACCATGGTCCAAAGGCAAATCACTTTTATGGGATGCCACTTGTTATAACACCCATTTTCTTATTTTCCCAAAACAAAACTCGCTCAATCAGTCGCATCTATTGTGACAATTAAACGATGATAAGTATCTCGATCTTCTGGATCGATATAATTTTGTCGTTTTCGTGGACAGAATCTATGGGCCCATGGTGTTTCGAGGAGAAGTTGTTAACTTCTGATATCGGCAACTATTTATCAGCACTTAACGGTGACTCTCGCTCTACGGTTTTCCTCCGCCAAAGAATTAGTATTGCCATTCAACGAGGGAACGCTACAGTGTTATGGGGACTTTTCCAGAATCTAAATCGTTGGAAGAAATATTTTATTTCGTGTAGAGCTGTAGACAGTTTTTCGTGTCCTTTAGTTTTGTTGCTAATTTCTAGTTTGTAATTACTCAATTGTTTAATTTAATTTCAAAATTGAATTAAAGTTTATTCGTATAATAAAAAAAATATTCTATTTGTTTATTATAATATTTCTAGTATTAAATTTAAAAAGTTATGTATGGATTTTATAAAAATTGAAAAATTGTAAATTTAAATTTATATATTCTTATTGCGTAGCAGACATAAGACAAATTGTACTGTATACTTTTTAATTTCAATTCAGGAATCCGCCCCTGAGCACGAGTTCTACTCTTTCAGGGGTGAGCTTAAGTGTTATCTGTTTATATTATATTTTATGTTACAATCATTAGCAAAATATATTATTATTATTATTATTATTATTATTATTATTATTATTATCTCTCACGTATATTTCAATAACGTGCACGATTTTCGTGTAACCACTAATTTCAAGCAACTGAACGATGCAGCCAGATTGCAATGTTGTAGCCAGAGACGGAGGCATGAGGTCGTGCACGTACGGAGACAAAAGTGAGTTCGTTGATTTCTTACATCTATATCACGAGAAGAAAGAACTGTGTTAGCGGCGATGTAGCCAGACTACTCAAACTTCCAACATAATTTTCACAATATGTAATATACGTTTGTCATTAATTTAAGTGTACCCTATCGCCCTTTCAATCTACAGGATTATTTCACTTCCACCCTGTATAAACACAGCTATTCTAGAACAGTGGTCGTCAACGCGATGCCCTGTGACGTCATCTCAGGCAGCTCTGAAGCCCGCTGCTCTCGTGTTTCGCTGCCGTGGGCACAGCGAAAGCTTGCGATGGTGGCTCCTTTTTCGTGATAATAATTGTTTCTTATATTCATCAAATTAAATTAAAAGTAATGTGAAAGCTTTATACTAGTATTTACATGTATGAAACCAATTGGTTGATAAGCTAGAGATGAATTGAAAGCTGAATAAAACTAAATACTGTACTGCATTTTAGATTTATACTTTTCGTGGACAAATTAATTGTAAATAAACTGTTTGGAGTTGTGTGACGGATAAATAATAATTAGGATTAAATTCTTATAATTGTATTTTTAAAAATGAACTGAAGAACACTTTTATTAAGGTAAATCTAACCATGTAGTAGTAGTAGTAGTAGTAGTAGTAGTAGTAGTAGTAGTAGTAGTAGTAGTAGTAGTAGTAGAGGTTTATTTTGTCTGGCAGAGTTAAGGCCATGAGGCCTTCTCTTCCACTCAACCAGGTTTCATGAAATACAAAATTAGATTACAAAACAACACAAAAGAAAATACCTTAGAAATTACATAAAATATAGTAGAAAATTACAATAGTCAAGTTCAGTTACATAATATAAAATTACAAATAGTCAAGATCGGTTACATAATACAGGGTGCGGCATTTAACGTTTCCCATTTTAAGTTGGCGATTCTGTTCACATTGTTCGTAAAACATGTTTTCAAACACAGGGCTTCTGTATAGCAAAGCCTTGGATTTAGTTAGCCACATCCCAACACAGGGATTCGGTGTAGCAAAGCCTTTAGTTAACCATGGAACGTTGGCCGGTGCAACAGCGCATTTTCTGTGTTGAACAGTTTGTTTCAACCAAGTCAATTGTTGCTGTCCAGCTCGAGTTTAGGCGGATTTTTGGTGATAATCAACGTGGAGTTGCATCATCACGAAAAATAATCAGTGTGTGGGTGCGTCAGTGGCGTGAAACGGGATCGGTTCAAAACAAAGCTCGAGTTCGTCAGAAAACGGCGCGGACTCCTGATAATGTCGCACGTGTGAGAACGGCTCTGCAGAGAAGTCCGTATCGTTCCGTGCGGCGTAACTGGAACATTCAGTGCCTGCGGTTTCAACAGGATGGAGCCACATCCCATACAGCACGTGTTCCAATGAACCCACTTCGTGCTGCTTTCCCTGGGCGACTTATCTCCAGATTAGGTGACATTCAGTGGCCCTCTGTTTCCCCTGATCTCACTGCACCAGACTTCTTTTTGTGGGGGTATCTTAAGAGTAAGGTCTACGGTCGTATCCTTCATGACATCGAGGACCTTAAAACCGCGATTCGTGAAGAAATTGCTGATGTTACACCTGAAACATTGCGGCGAGTAATGACCGGTGTGCAGGGAAGATTGCAACAATGCATTGACGCCAATGGAGGACATCTTAAAGATATTATTTTCAAAACATAAGATGTACTGTAATTCCAAGATTATAATGGTTGTAAACTGATTAATTTCTTGTACTTTACTTGTAAACTAAATAAGTTATGGGGGTTTGAAAATAGGAAACGTTAAATGCCGCACCCTGTATATAAAATAAAGTAGAAAATTACACATAATCAAAATCAGTTACATAACATAAGGGGAATATATACACTCACACACACACACACACAAACACAATTTATAAGACCTAAAATGCCCGAGATAAATTCGACGATTAATTCACTTGAGATATATTATACAGTTAATATACTAATAGGAGAATACATGTGGGTTACAAGACATAAAATGTTGATTAGCAAAGTCGTACTAAATGGCATACAAACACAAATGATTAAGTAATATATCAAGGTAAAAAAAAGAAAAGATAAAAAAGAAGAAGAAGAGAGAGAGAGAAAAAATAACAACTTGGTCATTTAAGACTATTTAGAAACTTCCGCAAGAGTCTAGTTCTGTTCATTAAAAACATTTCCAAGTAGGATGCACTTAAAAGATTTTAGACTCCGACTGCTCCTGATTTCCTGTGACAAGGAATTCCAGGAACGGGCTGTGTGTAGTGTGAAGGAAGCAGAGTAGAGAGATGTTTGATAGAATGGAATTGATAGAACAAGGTTATGCTGTGAACGTGTATCACGGTTGTAGTGGGATCCTAAAAGTGTGAAGCGAGGAACTAGGTAAATAGGTGTGAAATTATTTAAAATCTGATACAGCAAACAGAGTGAATGAACTGAACGTCTACACAACAATATTGAAACAAATTTTTCTTTGAAAAATTAAAATAAACATTGCTTTCGTGTTTCAAGAAAGTGTGACCATTAAACATTAATAAGTTTACACCAGATGAATTTTATTACGACTATTACACTCTTACTACGTCATACTACTTTTGACCAATAAAACGGTACGAAAGGACGTATTTCGACCAATCATGGCTGCTTATCGCACAATTTTATCGCGTCCCTAGCATTTGTTTAATTTTATCGCGTCCCTAGCATTTGTTTAATTTTATCGCGTCCCTAGCATTTGTTTCTTTGTTTGCCAACATTTGAAACTGCGCTAGTCTGGACGTCAAAAGTATATATATAATTACAAACCACTCCAGTCGATGCACAGCAGTTTCAAATATGACTCGCATTGGCATTCAAGAACAACAATTAATAAAATCACTGATCATACCTATCCATCTTCTGAAATCCGATTTACAAATAAATGAAGAGCACCATTCGGAAATCCTCAATAGGTTAAATACACCATGTAGGCCTAAATCAACGAGTTCCACTTCTATTACGCACACGTCCAATATAACATCAATTGAACCACCAACCACATTGAAATTTGAAAATTGTATATTCAATAATTATTCCTTTTAAAATTATTCATTCTGAAATCCTGAATAAGTTGAATACACCATGTAGGCCTAAATCAACGAGTTCCACTTCTATTACGCACACGTCCAATATAATATCAATTGAACCACCAACCACATTCAAATTTGAAAATTGTACATTCAATAATTATTCCTTTGAAAATTATTAATGTTTATTTTTTATGTCATCGTCGTCGTCGTTAATTAAAACTTTTCTAACACTTGTGTATATTAGTTAGGTTATGTTATAGCTTCTGCTATATGATATTATGGATAATCACGTATCAGAGATTGTTTAATATTAAGATTTATTGAAAATCATCTGTCAAGTGACGTTAATTTCTGGGATTCGGATAATTGAAGTGGAATGCAACTGTCTTAATAAAAATGAAACTGAATCAACAAAGCTTTCTTGACTAGTAACCGTCTACAGAGTTCAAAGAAGATTCCATAGTTGGCACAACTGCCATCTAGCGTAATGGTGCAATAATAAATTTGAAGACAGGTTTATTTTCGTAAGTCAATTAATATTTTATTGTAAGTACTTTGTTACTTATAATCTTTATATACTTTCTTCTAATTAAAACATTAATCCAAAGTTTTGATTTTCTCAGATAAATCAAAACCTCTTGAGATTACTGTTGATAATTTTCTGGATTTTTTTAGTTCTAATTATTATCTTTGAAGGCAAGTTTACAATTTCAAATTCTTCTAGAAGATTTGAACATTTTCTCTGCAGCCATCACAACAACAGCTTTAGCAAATTCTCCATCAGTAAATGACCTTAGATTTTTCGCTATACATAGAGTATCGTAATTTTGTATCTCAAGCGAACAGAATATTCGATAATTTGATGATCAGCAGGCTCCTTTAACTATTTTATCATCTCATCACGTTCATTTCCCTGATATTTGCCATATTCATTTGCGTGGCACGAAAAATAGTGCCATTGTATATTAAACTTTAACTCAGTGTATTTCCTTGCCTCTTCATCACACGACACAAAAAGGAAACGTTCTCCCATACTGACAAGAAACTAGGCACCGATTGATTAGAAGCCATCACAAAGATATGTTTATTTTCGAAGCTTACAACGACTGAACACTCGCCAAGCCTTAAAACTGAATTCCCCACACCGTACAGCAACCAGCTACACGTGCACTCGGAAGACGTAACTAGCTGTACTTGCCTTGCACTCGCTGCACATACGTCACAACTAGGTTGAGTTGTCTAGGCCTGTTCTACAGGGACATCATTTTATTTTTACTTCAATTTTTATTGTACCTGAGTTTTTTAATGTACTTCACTCCCACCCCTTCTACTAAGGAAGTTCCAATCCACACAGAACCAAGACCGCAGATAGTAAGCAGTACTCAGTTACTGAGTATAGTACGTTCCAGAAATATGTTCGCGTTTTCCAGTGACGAAAGAGCTTTCAATATTGAATCATATTTTCGCACAGGTACTGTCCGTTTGCCTACGTCGCATCCCGATTTCCCCCACCTGCTTCTGCTCGCCCCTCTGTAAAAGCTGGGCTGTCTTAGCTCTTTTCTGAAAACATTAATTTCTCTTAGGAATTGGACGTTTACGTAATATTATACAGCTGTTTAATTTAACTTAAATAAAAGGGCCTCGTTAAGTAATTAACTGTCACGTGATTTCCTCCCTTTCTACAATCCTGCGGCATAACCACTTGGACGGACAGTAGATAGCATGTCTGAGTAATTTTATATTTTCGGGTCGGGCAGAAGTGAAGATTGAATTCACAATACGTAGAGTAGGTACAGAATTATTTCAACATGAGTTACTAGTACGAAGGACGAAACTGGCAATTGGAATTAGATGCAATAGTCTATAGTGCGATGATATGCACAAAAGAACAGAAGCCTGTATCGAAATGAACGGCCACCATTTTCAAAATTGTGTTTAAATATTCATATTATGATTATTTTTCAATTTAACTTCTTTCTCTATATTGTACGCTAATGTGCTGTAGACAGTATAATATACACTGCGTAATGAAACGTTCGCATGGATAATTCACTTCGTGAGTAAAAACACTTATTCTTAATACAGTACTGTACTTTGATTAAAGAAAAACCTAACGAAAATTATCAAACTCAAAATCGCGATATTTCCTAGTTTACGTAAATGGATGAACTACATTTCTTCCTTCCTATACCTAGTAGAGTGATTTGTGTTTTACGCCAGTATCATCGAACTCCAGTCTTGGAGGGGAAGCAAGCGGTGTTTCCGGTTCTCTAAAGGTATAGACAGGTTAATATTAAAAATGTTAGTAAAAATAAAATGATGTCCCTGTAGAAGCTCATGAAGCGATCCAGTGTCCGCTTCTCGGTGATTACGTATTTAGTTTATTCTGTAATGAGTTCAATCGACTCGCTTCCACTTCTGTTGATTCATTAGTTTTTTTTTTCATATACAGGTAGTCTTTGTTATTCCTGTTGTTATTGCTGTCAAGACAGCGTTATTCCTCATTTCTCAGGATAAACCTTCACCACTTCCCCTGACTTATCATCATTTACATCGTGATGAGGTGAGATTCTCAAGAAAGCTTACGGCGGCGAAACGGATTACATCTTCGTCGCTTCGCGCATAAATTTTAACGCTTGGATAAAAATGATGTAGTCAGAAAGGGAACTTTAACATTTTGCCATCGGTTTACAGTTTGTTATTACGCCACTTCATTCGAGGATCAACCAAAAATGAATGATCTCGATTTTTATGACATAATATCATTCTAAGGTAGGTGCTCCTGTTATGGCCATGTTCCTGATATGGCCACCCCCCTATTGTGAGTTAGTTAACCAAAAAAAATCCACTAAATTGCAGCAGCATCCAGTGAAAGGACATCCTGGTATGTCATTTGATCGTCTTCCATCCAGTCAGGTTGAGCAATATGGCGTCAGTTGCCTGTTTTGCGGTTTTCATGTGACCTCTTCTTATTTTTATCTGGTAAGTCTCCATTGTTTTATGCATGGTTTTCAAAGACTTGTTTCATGAAAAACATCGTTCTCCATTCAGTTTTTAATTTTCTGTTGATTGGTGTTGTAGTTGATGGCGTATCTTTTACGAGTTGTTCATAATCAAACGATTTTCGTGAAAGCTTACCTGCTCCTGATATGGCCATATTAAATGCACCATGGCCATAAGTTCATTTCACTTTTATTTTTTCACCTGACAAATTTACATGCCTTATAGCTGGGATTACGCAAAAATTTTGTATTTTAAGGAAAACAACTTAATTTTTATGGAAAAACCTGTTTTGACTACACTTTTGAAATATAAAAAAGATTATTAAATGTCATTTTTATTAATTTTACACCAAAATTATTTAATTTTAGCACAACTGCGCTATCAAACTGAAAATAATCACGATTTATAGAACATGGAACAAGGATGGCCATATCATGTGCATATGTTCCTCATATGGCCACTAGGTAGACTTTTGGAATTTGGGAGTTTTTGAACAATTAAAGCTATTTATATAGGGAAATGAAATTGTTTTAAGGAAGTCCATTAGACTGAGAACGAGTAAGAAAAAAGCGATTTACATTTTTTTTTCAAAATGGCGGCTAGAAAAATTCTCAGACCTTAGCATGACCATATCAGGGACACCTACCTTATATCTTTCAAATTTTTACTGTCTCTCTCAAAGTATTCCCCATTGTTTCTCGACGAAATTTCTATAATGCAGTGCACTCTTTGTCCTCGTTGCAATATTACTCATAAAAATCCTTAAATTCTTGGACACATAATAATACAATCATCCTTACTCTCCAGAGCCTAAAAAAGTGACACATCCCTCTCCAAGTAAGTATAATGTGATTTTGAAAGTATGTATCTTACTATTACACTTTTACTACGTCATACTACTTTTGACCAATAAAACGGTACAGATAGACGTGTTTCAACCAATCATGGCTGCTTATAGTACAATTTTTATCACCTTCCTAGCATTTGGTTATTTTTATCACCTCCCTAGCATTTTTTCTTTGTTTGCCAACATTGTACTTTCAATAATCGTACATATTAAAATGATTCATGTTTATTTCATCATCTTTAATTAAAACTTTTCGTTCATTTATCTTGTTTATATTATTTACGCTTGTTATCATTTCTTTCATTAATTGTTTCAAAATGAATAGCGACAACTTATTATAACTAAAATGTAGAGGAATTTTGGGAGATTATTTACCTCTATAGCAAATGTTGAAAATGTCCTCCATCCTGCATAAGGCACAACTCAACATCGTTCCATGTTACTGGCCACTCGTTGGAGGACTCTGTTGTCAATAGCTTGAATCTGCTGTGTGATGTTGTGCTTCAGATCGTCCAATGTCTATGCGTAAACCCTGTCTTTTATTCAAAGAAGTCCGGCGTTATCAAATCCGGAGATCAGGATGGAAATTATTCGGTCGTTAAATGGAAATGTCATATTGGACAATATAGGATTTTCAATGAACGTCTAGTAATTACTTTTAATCTGATTTCAATAAAAATGGCTTCAAACATTGAATGCGACAACGTCTTAATGATTTTTTTGGGTGACTGCTCCAGTCGTGCTCTTACGTCAACAACAACCGTTGATGAACGATGCTTGCCCTTTTACTCACCAGAGATCAGTTGTTTACAATTTGTTTACCAGTCCCAATGTTCCTTTTGGGAGGAGATTGTTTATAGCTGTAATTGGTAATCCAGTATTGCTTCACAAGGAAAGAGTCGTTGATTTAAACTGCGTTCATCTGCCAACAATAGGAATAAAACATAAACATTCATCTAGTGACAAGGAATCGAAACTCCAGAACATTCTGCTTAATTTGGTGCTAAAATATTGGGTCATTGAATGAATTTCAACGGAATAATTAAAGAAATAAAGATAGCTTCTGCTGTATGAGATTATGGATATTCACGTATCAGAGATTGTTTAATGTATATTGATAATTCAAGTAGAATACAATTGTTTCAATAAAAATTAAACTGAATCAACAAAGCCTTCTTGCATTGTAACAGACTTTATGTTAGCTACCATAAAGTCTTTGATTCAATGTAGATTGTTTATCTGGCGGTAAAGAGAGAACAGCTCATCTTAACACACCACTGCCATCCAGCGGAATATTTCTAATGATGAGATGCACAATAATACATTTGAAGACAGTTTAGTATTTTCGTAAGTCAATTAATATTTTTTTGTATTAGATTACTATATTTCTTCTAATCTTTATATACTTTCTTCTAATCGTGTAATAGTTAATTAAATTCCACTCGAGTTTTGATTTTCTCTAGATAAATGAAAACCCCTAGTGAGATTACTTTTGATAAACATGAGTGAGTTTCAGTGTAATAAGTCATAGGCTTTATTAAGGTTTTTGTTAGTTTAGAACTATGTGCCGTTGGAGAGATAACTTGCTTTCGTATCAACCACGTAGGTTTTGGACTGTGAGTATGCAATAAAGAATAGGCTTTCTCCCTAGATTTCACACAAGCGATACTGCAGATCTTGTACCTAGAAAATAGCTAGCATTATTTAAGCAATAAAGATAACATGCGCAACACATATTTTTAATGTCTCAATCCTATGAGTTGCCAGTTGTGAAAATTGGAGAGAAAGCCATTATCTTCATTACACACTCACAGTCTACATGGTCGACATGAAAGTCAGCAGTTTCTCCTACGGCCGTTAGCATAATTCGAAGTAGTAATTTGCAATTGTGCCATACAGTAGCTGCGTGGAATAAGGCGTATTATCTCGGATATGAAATGAACTCATCTTCGAATATTCTTGCAGGAAAACATTTTCTAATGAAATCTCGATCGTTGTTTAGAATCATTACCCTATCAATATTGTGATGAATTTCTGGAGCTACAGTGAGTAACGGAATTCGGTTTCTTAAACCAGCTATAACAACTGGAAGTATCGTCCTTTTGAACATGCTACGCCCGTATTAGTTCTATGAACGTTTATTTTTTTCTGTGGCTTGTGACAGTCGACTGATTTTTATTGGCTATCCATGGACTATCGTAGCATTGATTTAAATTTGCAATTGCTTACTATATTTTATGCTCGACCATGCCGAAATGTAGTAATTATACACCTGGTAGCAGACCTTTAATGCATGTCATTAAAGTACACCTACTCATTAAAGGTCAGGTCTTTCAGCCAATGACGACTCAGATTACAACTGTTCAGCCAATGACAGGTTAGCTTTCAACCGTTATAAAACCGCAAGTATCGATTATTCTGGGATATGCAATCGAAAGAGAATTAGTGAAAAGTCACGGAGGCTGGAAATCCAAAACTGTCGCAGAAGGTTATGTTCTGTTACTACAATAGTTAGCGTTAATTGTAAATAATATTCAAATAAATTCAATTTGTCATCTCGTTTTTCAATGTCTAATTTTATTTCAATGTTATCTCTGTAGGTTCTTATGGCCTAGCAAGGTCAATATGGACATCTGTTCCTCGGAAAAAGCAATACTTTCGCGTCTGCGCACATCTCACAACATACGGAACATTGCTCAAGATCAGATACAAATAAAATTAATAATATCAAGTTAGAAATATGGTCGAGCATAAAAAGTCGTATGAAACTCGCCTATAATGGTAATTAAGAAGCTCGTATGAAAATTATGAAACTCGCTTGCGCTCGTTTCATAAATATCCATACTCACTTCTTAATTACCTTCATTATAGGCTCGTTGCATAATGTACTATTTTTAAACAGGTGAAAATTAATTTCTCCGAAGCAATAATTCCGAGAAACAAACGGATTACGTGCATAGTTTCATTTGTCAATAATCTTGCTTAAAAATTAGGTGTTATAAAGGGACATATTTTCGAAATGTTATGTGTTTCCCAGATATACGACGATTTAAATAATCGGAACCTTTTTGTGGGCGGGGTCCCGACACGAAATCCACGCTGCTCGTCTTCACTGAAGAAAGTGCTGCTGGCGCTTCCTCCAGGTTGCTGTTGTTTGCCGGGCGATGTGGTGAAGACTCTTCGACGGGAAACCAGCTGGAGAAATCTGGCCGCCTCCTTCTCCGATAGGTGCGGGCTGACAGGAACTATTTGTAGCAGCTCCCTGTAGTCGCCGAATTTCTCCGCAAGGTTTTCTAACTTAATACTGTACGGCAATTTCAAGACAATAGAATCACCTTCGCGGCGTTCAAAAGTTGTATTGTCCGCGATGAAAATGCCTTTCAGCAATATGAGGACGTCGTCAACTGGAAGTTCAGTAGTGTCGACTGACTGAACTAGCCAGGCTGATGGTGTAGATAGGGCCGACATCGCCACAAGAATGACAATCGCTGCAGTTGCATCAGCTTTTATAGTGCAACGGATGACGTGAAAGTGCATGTTAGGTTTATCTTGTTGCGAATATTATGTCTTTATAATGAAATTTCTTTAATATTTAAAAGATAAGCAAATGATTTAATATTAATCCAAATAGCAAGGAAAAAATTGTTTCCATGGCCTACCGTATACGAATGAAACACTTTTTTATTCCTAAAGTGTGAAATATTATTTTAATCATTTTTGTAAAGTAGTCATTAACTTAGAGATAATTTATATAAAGGAGTTAGGCCTATATAGGTGCAGGGATATCATTTTATTTTTACTAACATTTTTAACATTAACCTGTCTATATCTTTAGAGAACCGGAAACACCGCTTGCTCCCCCTCCAAGACTGGAGTTCGATGATACTGGCGTAAAACACAAATCACTCTACTAGGAATAGTAGAAAGTAGTTCATCCATTTACGTAAACTAGGAAATATCGCGATTTTGCGTTTGATAATTTTCATTAGGTTTTTCTTTACTCAAAGTACAGTACTGTATTAAGAATAAGTGTTTTTACTCACGAAGTGAGTTATCCATGCGAAAACGTATTCATTATGCAGTGTATATTATACTGTCTACAGCACATTAGCGTACAATATAGAGAAAGAAGTTAAATTGAAAAATAATCATAATATGAATATTTAAACACAATTTTGAAAATGGTGGCCGTTCATTTCGATACAGGCTTCAGTTCTTTTGTGCATATTATCGCACTATAGACTATTGAATCTAATTCCAATTGCCAGTTTCGCCCTTCGTACTAGTAACTCTTGTTGAAATAATTCTGTACCTACTCTTACGTACTGTAAATTCAATCTTCACTTCTGCCCGACCCGAAAATATAAAATTACTCAGACATGCTATCTACTGTCCGTCCAAGTGGTTATGCCGCAGGATTGTAGAAAGGGAGGAAATCACGTGACAGTTAATTACTTAACTAGGCCCTTTTATTTAAGTTAAATTAAACAGCTGTATAATATTACGTAAACGTCCAATTCCTAAGAGAAATTAATGTTTTCAGAAAAGAGCTAAGACAGCCCAGCTATTACAGAAGGGAGAGCACAAGCAGGTGGAGGAAATCGGGTTGCAACGTAGGCAAACGGACAGTACCTGTGCGAAAATATGATTCAATATTGAAAGCTCTTTCGTCACTGGAAAACGCGAACATATTTCTGGAACGTACTATACTCAGGAAGTCAGTACTGCTTACTATCTGCCGTCTTGGTTCTGTGTGGAGTTGGAAGTTCCTTAGTAGAAGGGGTGGGAGTGAAGTACATTCAAAACTCAGGTACAATAAAAATTGAAGTAAAAATAAAATGATGTCCCTATATATGTATTGTCATGTCCTGACTTTCTTCTCGTATTGCTAAAACCGCACACTGAAATGATTAGATGGCACCGAATTACCTCAAAAGGTAGCGGATGTGATTTACCTGTAGATTTCCTATTGGACTCAATACCTGGTGGTGTTTCTTCAAGCTAAAGACGAATATCATGTAATCACATAGTGAATCTTAATGAAGATCTTTGGATAATATTCTACCCTGGATGCCGTGAAGAACATGGAGGACTAAAACAACGCATGAATGGAAATACAGAGTGAGTCAGCCAGGTCTAGACCGGCGTCAGCGGAAAGTCGTATGCGTAGTAACTGCTGCGACATCGCAGTGATCAGACCTCTTGCTCGCGTACGTTTCGTGTTTAGCTACGTAAACATGTTCACACAGTAAGGGTGCAGCTGTATACAGCACATTTAGAGTGCAGTACTGTGTCCACTGAACAACGAATGTTTATTTACGACAACTTTGTGAAATACGAATCTTGGAGAACAGTTGTAACAAACTTCCATAAGTCATCCCCTGATTCCGCAGAGCATTCTAAAGCAATTATTTACAATTTAGTGAAGAAATTTCGTACAACTGAATCAGTATTGGATAGGAAAACGATTTGAGATGAAATTAACCACCGACTAGAGAAAAGTCCTACGAAATCTCCAGCCGTGTAGCTTAGCAGGTAGGGGTGTCACACTCTTCAGTGATAAGAGGTACAGAAAAATTAAAATTAAAACCGTGTAGTTCAGATGGACTACTTGACCTCACCTTAATTTTTTACAGTGACGAAACATGGTTCCTCCTCAGTGGTTACGTGAGCATTCAAAACAATCGTTACTGGGACTGTGAAAATCCACACCGTTTTCACGAACAACCGCTACATAACATAAATTCGAGCCATTTCTTAGAACGAACTGTGACGAGTTGCTGGACATGTCTTCAGAAGATGTGCAGCCTGCCAGGTATCACAAGAACGTCATTTCGAACGTGAATTGTGAATTCGGTAAGTACAGAACTACTCAATACTAACCGCATAAGCGCGGAACGAATCCTCCGCATATGGTAGCGTCGTTACGTATGAATCAGCCACCGTGAGTGCGGTTAGGAGTCTAGCCCTGCCTGGTTCACCCTGTACTAATGTGTGCAATAAATAACTTCTTTGAAGAATTTCCTTTTCTTTTGTTACAAATTTTGCCTCTCCTTTGTTAATTTGTTCTTTCTATTAAAAAAATTAAGAAAATAGTCTACTCCGATGTGACGTTAACCTCGAATCTATTCAAAATATAAGGTAAGAACATTTAACACTAAAAAATGGATAGACTCCATGATAAAATATATTTGATATTTAAATACTGAGTGTAATAGTAGGCCTACATTATGCAACGAGCCTATAATGATAGTAATTAAGAATCGAGTATGGATATTTATGAAACGAGCGCAAGCGAGTTTCATAATTTTTATACTAGCTTCTTAATTATCATTATAGGCGCGTTTCATACGACTTTTTATGCTCGACCATATTTCTAACTTGAAATTACCGGTATTCAGATGTATACATTTTATTTGTAACTGACAAGATCGGAAGTGACCTTGTTCTAAGTCGTGAATTGTGAGATGTGCGCAGACGTGAAAGTATTGATTTTTCCGAGGAACAATAATGTCATTGACCTTGACGTAGTCCCGTTAAACTTGATAATACAGTATTATAATATTATAACCTTGATTATTGAATTCGACATTAATAAACGAGATGACAAATTGAATTTATTTGGATATTATTTACAATTAACGCTAATTATTATAGTAACAGAACATAACCTTCTGCGACAGTATTGGATTTCCAGCCTCCGTGACTTTTCGCTAATTCTCTTTCGATTGCATATCCGAGAATAATCGATACTTGCGGTTTTATAAAGGTAGAGAGCTGACCTGTCATTGGCTGAACAGTTGTAACCTGAGTCGTCATTGGCTGAATGACCTGACCTTTAATGAGTAGGTGTACTTTAATGACACGCATTAAAGGACTGCTACCAGGTGTATAATTACTACATTTCGGCATGGTCGAGCATAAACGAAATAATCCAACAAGCATCTAGTTTAGGAGAATTCGCTGGTTAGAGAGACAGAGAGAGAGAGAGAGAGAGAGAGAGAGAGAGAGAGAGATGAACAACCTGGAAGGCAGGAAGACTTAGTCTAGAAAACACATTTTTAGCTTCAGAACACTATGATGAAAGAGTACTGGAACGGAGAAAAATTCTCTCCGGAGCCGGGATTTGAACCCGGGTTTTCAGCTCTACGTGCTGATGCTTTATTCACTAAGCCACACCGGATACCCACCCCGGCGTCGGACAGGATCGTCTCAGATTAAGTTCCAACTCTTGGGTTCCCTCTAGTGGCCGCCCTCTGCACTACGTCATAGATGTCTATGAAAGTAGGACTGAAGTCCACACGTGTTCAGGTGCACTCGTTATGAGTGACTAGTTGGTCTTAAATCTCGAAGTGATTTACTCATATCATATATATTATTTTATGCTCGACCATGCCGAAATGTAGTAATTATACACCTGGTAGCAGACCTTTAATGCATGTCATTAAAGTACACCTGCTCATTAAAGGTCAGGTTTTTCAGCCAATGACGACTCAGGTTACAACTGTTCAGCCAATGACAGGTCAGCTTTCTACCGTTATAAAACCGCAAGTATCGATTATTCTCGGATATGCAATCGAAAGAGAATTAGCGAAAAGTCACGGAGGCTGGAAATCCAATACTGTCGCAGAAGGTTATGTTCTGTTACTATAATAATTAGCGTTAATTGTAAATAATATTCAAATAAATTCAATTTGTCATCTCGTTTTTCAATGTCTAATTTTATTTCAATGTTATCTCTGTAGGTTCTTATGGCCTAGCAAGGTCAATATTGACATCTGTTCCTCGGAAAAAATCAATACTTTCGCGTCTGCGCACATCTCAAAACATACGGGACATTGCTCCAGGTCAGATACAATAAAATTAATTTTATCAAGTTAGAAATATGGTCGAGCATATGAAACTCGTATAATGAAACTCGCCTATAATGGTAATTATGAAACTCGTATGCGCTCGTTTCATAAATATCCATACTCACTTCTTAATTACCTTCATTATAGGCTCGTTGCATAATGTACTATTAATGTACCGAAGTACATATGATACACTCATAACGAGTGCACCTCAGCACATGTGTGGACTTCAGTCTTACGTTCATAGACATCTATGACGTAGTGCAGAGGGCGGCCACTAGAGGGAACCCAAGAGTTGGAACTTAATCTGAGACGATTCTGTCCGACGCCGGGGTGGGTACCCGGTGTGGCTTAGTGGATAAAGCATCAGCACGTAGAGCTGAAAACCCGGGTTCAAATCTCGGCGCCGGAGAGAATTTTTCTCCGTTCCATTACTCTTCCTCATATGATGACGCAGAATATCTGCATGGAAATATCATATGTACTTCGGTACATTAAAATAATATATATTCAGAACACTAGCCAATTAAAGAAATGATACTTCTGAAGAGTTCATTCTCTATTTATAATATTCTTTTACCCTTAAAATTAAAGAAAAAAAGTGTATTACTAACAACTTCAAATTAATGTAACTTTGAAAATATTGAAATTAGGACAAATGTTTATATGACTTTTTTACTCAGAATATCTTCGGAAATAAGCTCCGTAAGTGACGGTAAATCCTCGTGAATCACTCTGTATATTGAAGACCGTAACACATGAATACTGAACTCTTATTTTGAACACCTGAGACTAACCTAGGGTGGACGAGGATCTGATTTTTGTTTTTATTTAAATTCTGAATATTTTAATTTGTGTCATATGAATGTTGATATTTGTCATTAAGTGTTGCTAAGGAAAGAATGTACTCACTAGGTTAGCCTAAGATTTCCGAATTTAAAAATATCTTTTACGGGATTTCCTTTTATAGTTTATACACCTGTCATTATTTTTAGGATTTACATTTGTAAAACAAAAAGTAAGTTTATCTTGAGATGTGTGAAGTATGATTAGTGTAATACATAAATATTATACCGGTAAGTCGGCGATGTATGCAATGGAGGAGAAAGAACTGACCATCTTATCCCATTATCTCTTAGGCTAATTGCCTCATAAGTGATGCCTTGTTGGTATCACTTGTGAGGTTCAGACCTGTCTTGACTAAACAACAAACAACAACTGTAGAAAACCATCATCGTTTGACATTTTGTAAAGATATGAAAGGAACAAGTTTCTATTTTACAGTCGAAAATCAAAGAAACAATTTCTTCAGTTAAATCCGCACCATTTAACCTTCGTAAACTATCCAACTATAAGCTATAATATGAAAAGTGAGGCATGGAGGCTAGATCTTGGTTATAGTTAGCAATCAAAGCACAATGTGTAAAGCTTAGGCCTATATGTTCCCCTTAATTACAGACCAACACGCACCTTACCGGTTCATCAATCACACCCCTCAGAATCCCTCCTTTCCCCCCCAGCAGCCATATACCAAAATTATCTTGCATCTTGGACATCAAACGAGAGTTAGAATTAATCAGCCCTTGATGTTGGCGAATAAACACGCACTCACGCATGCAAAATGCTTCATTCAAATGAAGAGATAATCACACGAGGTAACAGTCGAGAGGAAAATGTTGAGTAATGGAACGACACAACAGCTCAGTTGGCAAATTGCTGGCTTTCTAAGACCGGGGTCCTGGCTTGGAATCTAGGTGTTGGCGGATCGTAAATCTGGTAGTCAAATTGCCTGAGACGTTTTCTAGCGATTCTCTCGTTTCTCTTTATCATCCCGATGTTACTCTACATTTCAATACTGATTATTATTGTCACTGCAAAAGCACTAATCTAAACGGTGTCGATGTGAGTAGTATTGTGATTGACAAATGACATTAGAGTCTACGGCCATTCGGAAGGCGGTAGTCTGCTAGCGTTTGCGTCGAGAGAGACAGATAAAGAGAGCAAAGCAGCGTACAACATTGCCAGGACAGGAGAACGCGAATTCGATTATGCGCACTGTTCAAAACATACAGAGGTGAGCCTGCCTGGAGAGAAATAAAAAATAGGTTGCAGCCGCCAAATTACTCTTCAAGGAACGACCACTCATATAAATTGAGGGAAAGAAGACAGAGGACGGACACTGGAAAGTTTTATTTTCTCAATCGTACTATCAGGGACTGGAATGCTTTACCAGCAGACTTACTAAAGGCTTTACCAACAACCAAAAATGTATTTAAAAATGGGCTTAAGGACTTTACTAATAGACGGTAATTATACACAGTATTTAAAGGGTATAAATTATATGTTATTGAAGTGTTGTATCAGTGAAGAATAATGTTGTGTCAGTGAAGTGTGTTGTGTAAGTGAAACGTGTTCCTGTCAGTGAAGATTTATAGTTTATAGTGGCAGTGCAAAGTATTTGAACAGTGAAATGTTTCTGAAGTGTTAGTGAAATCAGGATAGAATCAGTGAAATGTGTCGTAGTTCCAGTGCAGTGAGTGAGTTGACAGCGAAATGAATGTAATGTTGAAAGGTACTTGTGCAGATATGAACATATCATACTCGTGGGTTTTAGTTCGAACTTAGGTTTAATATACAAATTAGATTTATTTTATTTAATTTAGGATATTCTCTGTTGTTATTATTATTATTACTATTATTATAACTTATTGTTATTATTAATTATTATTATTATTATTATAACTTATTGTTAGTATTAATTATTAATTATTATTTTTTTAATTTTAAGTTTGTTATTGTCATTATTGAGTGTAATTAGTCACCACTGCCACCGGGTATATACCCATTGTAGTGTGAATAAATACACATATATTGCAATACAAATAGCGCAGGAGAGAATTTAAATTATCAAAAGATAATAATGACCTTAGCCGTTGATTACTGTAAGCATGACACCAAACAAACCCTCTTTCCTTCACTAACAATATTCTTTGCACGGTTCTCAATCCCACACCACATGCTTCTGCAGTCGTTTCTTGCACGTTGGTAATGTTTCAGCCAGCATCAAGATGGCTGGCAGCGTTCTGCTTATCAACGTTTTTAAAATAATTATACACTTTAAGCACTATTTTCTACGCCTGCCTGTGCAATACTTGTCTTTTTACAGTCTCTTCTTCCATTTATTTATCTTACACACACATAGTAAATGATAGTTTCATTTCTTCAATGTATTGAAACACTCACACGTGAACAAATGAACTCGGGAAGTACTTGTTATAGACTGATTCCGATTGGTTCTACTGTACAAGCTTGTGACGTCACATACCAGAAATGCTACGGCGCATATAGCAGCCGACCGCCTTCCGAAATGCCGTCTAGTCTAGTCTGAGGTGGTTTATACTTGTTTTTTTGAAAGATGGGACATGACAGGAGCTTGCGATCGGAAAGACAACTGAATGTCACATAGCGTGGTAGGCCTGTTGCTATGGTAACAACGGTTGAGTTGCCAAACTTACCGTTCCCACGTGGCGAGTGCTTAATAGCTCTCTTGGCGACATTTATTGTGCACACAATGTTAGCATTGGAACGTTTCGTCTTTCTCTGTCGATTTTTGTATTGTTTTCTAACCTTCGCGTCAGTTGTCAATGAACGTTTTAACGTCAGCCATCTTAACGATAATTTCTAGCTTCCATCAGCTGGCAGCATGATACTCCATATTGCAACATAGCACTGTAGTTCGAAGCTCGACCGCTTAACTGGCATGTCCCATCTTAAAAAAAAAAAAACAAGTATAGAACTTTTTCAGGTGAAGGGGTGGAAGGCCACTCTAGTGATATTTCATGGGAATCTTAAGCCTACATGGACAAATCGACAAGTGGCACCACATAGCTGAGTCAAGATATCTATATGAGGAGCAACTAGGTGATGGCGGAATCATAATTCTGGTAGCCAAAGTACTTGAGAGGTTTTCTCTCGTTTCTCTTTATCAACTTGCTGTTACTCTATATTTCAGTACATTACAAAAGCACTAATCTAAACGGTATCGATGTGATATCATAGAGTTGTGACTGACAAATGACATGAGTGTGAGGTGACATAGAACGTTTTCAGGTGAAGGGATGAAAGGCATTCTAGTGATATTTCATGGGAATCTTACGTCTACATGCACAAATTGACAGGTGGCACCACATAGTTAAGTCAAGATATATATATATATGAGGAGCAACTAATCAAGACGTAAATTGTCCATCTCCGGTCAAAATTGAGTTTGGAGAGGTGGCAGTTTTCTCTACATGTTTGTGCAATCAGAATTGTCCAAATCGCAACCTGTCCCATCCATTTTTACACAGTTGTGTGAGCAGCAATTACCTTCGAAACGTAAGTGAGAGTGTATGTTTTAATCACAGTAAAAATGTAAGTTAATTGAGGACGTCACCCGAATAAGGGGGTATAGAGCAAAATGTACGGTAGTTCTGATATAAACTAATATTAAAGTTTGTCACCTGGTAGGTTCATCATTGTTGTGTCGCTAAAGGTTTTTCTTCACTATTAAATTATACTTTTTCGACACAACTATGATCAACCTGACAGATGACAAACTTTGAAATTCGTTTATATCAGAACTATATTTTACTCTATACGCCCTTATTCGGGTGACGTCCTCAATTGCGATTTAAATCCCGGTCACAGAGTTATTTAAATTCCGGCATCAAAAGTTAAGTCACTGGCAGAACAGTACATACAGTATCATGACAAACAAAACAACAGAAATTAATTGCCAACACAACATAAAATGAGAACAAATTCGCGTTTCCTTGCTAAAATAAGATTGTAACAAATGCGCGAATTCATTAAATGTCAACCAATCCGCATCAAAACATAAATGCTCCAAGTTAAGTAGTGTTACAACTTCTAAAAATGTTATAATTCTTTTAATCGAGATATATGGTTGATTCACCTCCAGTCATAGATTTCAACAAGATTCAGAATGTGATCAGTCGCTAACAAGCACACATTCTCATGGGGGCAGATAAAAAAATTACTATTTCTCCCACCTTATTAATAATGCAAGAACAAGTGCTTATACAAATTTTTGCCGCTCGAGCGCAATTACGACGGCCGTAAAATAATAAGCTTCCCTGGGCTCGTTTGAGAAAAGAAAAACAATTTCATGGAAAGATTTATTGGAACAGATACAGCAATTTTTGAGCTACTTTTCAACATATTCCCCAACGGAACTGAGACATCTGTCATACCGTGGGATCAACGTTTGTATCCTTGTGTCGTAGAAGTCTGCCGTCTGGGATCGGAACCAGTGTGTGACAGCCGTTTGCACCTCTATGTCTATCCCATGGTATGACAAATGTCTCAATTCCAGTGAGGAATATGTTGAAAAAATGTCAAATGCTATGTTTTATTTAATGACGCTCGCAACTGCAGAGGTTATATCAGCGTCGCCGGATGTGCCGGAATTTTGTCCCGCAGGAGTTCTTTTCCATGCCGGTAAATCTACTGACATGAGCCTGTCGCATTTAAGCACACTTAAATGCCATCGACCTGGCCCGGAATCGAACTCGCAACCTTAGTCATAGAAGGCCAGCGCTATACCAACTCGCCAACCAGGTCAACAATTGTAACTTTCTAATAATTTTTCAATTAAATTACATTTTCTTTCTGTAAACGGCTCTAGGAAAACTTTTTTCTTTAGGCCCTCGTGATTGCGCTCATGTGGCTAAAATTTGTATAGTCACTTGTTTTGAAATTATTAAAGAAAATAATAACTTTTTTACCTGCTCCCATGAGAATGGGACTCCTCGATGGAGAGGCATGATCTGTATTCGTTGATAAAATTTTGTTTCCTTCCTGAAAATGTATTATAACAATTTGTAAATTCTCTGGTATTGGCATTGATTGAATATTTTATTTCAATATTGTCATACGCCTTGCTTATATCTAGAAATAATATTGTACCTAAGAACAGAATAGTACACTTATGTATCCGCGAGAAAAGGGAGCACATAAATACACAGGCGGACGGACAAACGGAAGGACAGACATTTTGAAATTTCTCCCTGTTGAAATACTCCATATCTGTTATCACATGTAATTATCAGAATATGTAACAGGATAATTCCTGAAATGCAGTCGTAATAATTATGTAACACGATAAAATTAACTGGACATCAAACTGTTATCACAGCACGTCACATTAATGAGCAAGATAAGCTATTTCGTCTAATTCAGGATATTAAATGTTTTATATTTCTATGTTCCATTTAATTTTTAAATTGCATGGCAGTATTTCGAAATGTACTAATACAGTCCACTGATGCATCAAATGAGTAGCGAATAAATTAAAATTGGTTTCTTTGTTCAGTCTATTTATTACTTTAATCAAATACTCTATATAAATTAATAACTCCCGTGTAGATGTGACATACCGTACTGTTATTTAGCAAAATGCTGTCAATGTCTTTGAGACACTCCATATTATACGGAACATATTCTCATTTGCTATGTTAAATAAAGTGTTGTTTTCTGGTAATACACTGAACAACAAATTTTTACCTTTTGTCTTGCTCCGAAATAAAAATAGGTGAATATTACTGATATGTGTGCCCCAAATCTGAGTTTAAAATGCAAATTACCTTATCAGGTACCATTTTCCGGGGAAAGTGAATTATGAAAAAAACTTTTATTTTTTTTCGCTGCTACTGATAAAATTACAACAGACTAGGGATTCAAAATCGCTCATAATACTTGCAAAATGTGTATAGGATACAAATACAGTTTGAAAAAAAAAAAACATAACAATAAAAATATTTCATGTGTATAATGAGAAAAATCTCGGAATTTGAACTTACCGTTTAAAAGGGTTAATTTAAATAAATACTAATATCAAGGAAGTGTTTTTCTTGGAGAAATATAGGCTTCTTATTTTATCAGTAAGTAATACAGTCTTTCCTTAGGAACTGTAAATTTTGCGCTCTCTCGAGCCAATACTGAAGAGAATGACGCATATAATGTATCTACACCACACCGCCATTAAGTAATATGAAAAAGGCCCAACCCCATTGATTAATAACTATAAAAATATATGATTTTTAATAACAATATTATTATCTTACGCAAGGTTTGTAGTTATATATATATATATAAACATCATGGCATTAAATATAATAATATTTCATTTCTAATGGTAATAATGTCTTTAAACCACCTCACATTTTGTAGATTTTAATATCCAATACACAGCTTTACTCAGAAAATTACACACCGCAGAATCAGACGTGCAAATTAGTTTTAGTAAGTCTTGAAGTTTTTAATAACCAATTGAATTTGAAAATATGTCAGCAATCCTACAGGTCATGGCCTTCGTGTAATAGCCTATTGTTTATTGTAGTGTGTGTTTTGTTTTATTCTTAAATGCAATTATTTCTCAAAACTGACGAAAATGAATTTTGGAAAATAGAAAAATTATGTAGGAAAACTAAACTTCACTGAAAGTTACTATTTTTCTGAAAATCCTTGGATGTTAAGCTTCAAAATAACGGGTCATTCATTAAAATTCGTTCAGCCGTTTTCCCGTAATTTCTATTACCAGTTCAAATTATATATAGATAATATAATTCCACGGGTATATATAAATAATCGTTATTATTTGTAGTTTACATCTCTTCTAATATATTAGGTTTACTATTAATAATTTACCTGTATTAACCTTACAATTTCAATCCTTTGAATGGTAAAGATCCCTCGTCCGATGTCGCAAAACTTACTTCTAAACTTTAATCTGCATTCCTGGTCTACAATTTCCGCATGAAATGGTATACACAAACTCTCAGGTCAAATTATGGACAAAACACCTAAATAAGGACGAATCTCATGACATATTTCGAGATGAGAGTTCCTAAATACATTTCAACTATATTTCCAATTTTGTACAACTTCATTATATTCTTGTTTAGCTTGATGAAAGTCTCCGGAAATTTAATTAAGTGGTGCCTTGTTATACATTAATAAGTAAGTCTCTATCCCATCTGTACAGCGCGCATCTCTATCAGAGACAGTTGGGACTGCGCCGAGAAGACTTCTCTAAAGCTCCTCATCCATCTCTCAAATATGCGAGAGGAAAATTATTAAAGAGATGTTCGGTTTGCTTGCCATTAAGCAAAGGAAGTTCCAGCTACTAGTACAAACAACCTCTTTCAAAATTTAAATACCCCGCTTCCAGCTTCACTTTATACTTTAATTCTCAGAAGAGAAGATTTTATTAGTATGAAGTAAATGAAACAGATTAAGTAATTTCAATTAATCCATGTCGTATGATTACAGTTTATATAAATTTAAGAAATTACTGATATCATCGGTTGCATCATTGCATGCCAATACGCTACACAACTTTGTTTACAGTATATTAAGTTAAATTTATAAAGACAACAACAAACCAACAGCAATTTTGTAAAAATTAAGATTTTGGTGTTATCAGCAACCATCTCACAAAAATTAAGTCTAGAGTGGATCGGAGGAAGGTGCCAAAATTCTTATAGCAATATTAGCAAAATCCTTAACTATTTTCTGAACAAAATGGTTCATATGAAATTGCAAAATGTAAGAAACACAGGTTCCAATTGTTTATCCAAAATAATGATGTTCTTCTTTCTACCTCAAATATTATAATATTTCTGACGCTTAAAAATTTTAAACAACTTTAATGACTTTATACCAGCGAAGGGGAAAAGTAGCACAGTGTGTTCCCTTCCCCTCAATCATAAGGTTGGTTCACAATAAACCGGGAACGAGAACCAGAATGAAAACGAGAAGCAGATGACGTGAATATGAAAATTTTTTATTCACAATAAACCGAGAACGTAGACGACTATGCATATCGATATGTATGTCAATAACGATATGTAAAGTCGATATTACGCATTCTGATGTTATTTGTGTATAATTGACCAATGGCGTTCTCTCATGAGTACAAGGCAGCCAACATAAACACAGGTTAACCAACTTCGAAATTTCAACTGAAACATTTCATTAGGTACGGTACTATAAATATGCCCATGCATCTTTATTATCACAACATATTTTAAGTCTACCATAACGTAAAATAATTAGAGAAGAAACATTTGTACTAGAACAGAAATGAACACAACATTAGTTATTGAATTGAAGCGTGAATATGTAGTGTGTAATATAACCAATACAGTAATAAAATACGATTCGCTTCCGATCGGTGTTCAAAATGCAGCTATTGAAAGTCACGTATTCTCCTTCATTTTCTCATCTTTATACGAGGCGCGCCGCTTATCGTAAATGTGAGGATTTCAATATTAGAATCTCATCAAATAAAACTTGCTGCATGATGCACAGCACAGAACAAAATAATGCATAGGTTATGTCACGGTCTTCTTGCTACAAAATATACGACGACAATATAGCTTTTAGATGGCAATAGAATGAATCTAGTGGGCTGTGATCGGAAACGTGAACGCCAAAGTTGAAACATGGCCAACTCTCCGTTTCCGATCTCGGGCTCCGGCAAGCTTTTCGTTAATTGTGAATGCTCACATTTAAATGTACACATTTTAACAATTTTACCGTTTTCGTTCCGATTCTCGTTTCCGGTTTATTGTGAACCAGCCTATAGTTGAACCCCTCCCACTGCTAGCTAGCAGACTACTCATTGCTGTATGTGTTTCCGTCGACATTGCGACCACAAGTCTGCGAGTATCAGTGGTGGAATCATGACCCACAGCAAAGTAAAAAGATACATTTACAAAGACGAATGGGAATATAAGTACTTTTGTGATCCTCGAAATAACAAAGCATTGTGTTTGTTGTGCAACAAGGAGGTATTCTGCTCCTTGTTCAGTGTGTTCCGACATTTTAAATCCCTCCATGAATAGAATTATAGTGAGAAAAATTTGGCAGATAAATGTTTGAATTTGTACAGGGACATCACTTTATTTTTACCAACATTTTTAACATTAACCCTGGCTATACTCGGAAACACTGCTGTCCCCTTCCATTACAGGAGTTTGATGTTACTAGTGCAAAATATAAACAAATCATTTTACTAGGTACAGGAGGAGAGAAAAGTAGTGTATCCATTTACGTTGTAGGGAAATACGATATTACGATTTTCAGTTTGATCATCACTTTTACGGAATGTATCAAAATACAGTAGAGTAGTAACATTTTTTTTTAACTCAACTTTTCAGGCGGCTATGTTCGTTATGTAATGTCTAGTTTATTTAGCATATTAATTATTGATGTTATCATACAATATAGAGAGTGCATCTAAATTGAGGAGGTCATAAGTAAAGGGCTGTAAGTGCACTTAAGTTACTTTTGAGAAAATGGGGTTTAAATATTTAAGCTTTCGTAAAATCGGTGATTAAATTTTAATGTGTGATGGGATTAAAATATCCCTTTGCCACTAAAATTTTAGATACTTTTGCTTACACTGGATGCACTTAACTCATGTTATTACAAATGTCACTAGCATTCCTTTGCTTCCAGTCACCTCAATTCAAAAAAAGCTAATCTGAATTTTTAAACAAGTTGCTGAAAATGGTTGCCGTTCATTACAATGCAGGCTTCAATTCAGTACGCATATTATTAAAAACATTTTGAAGCATATTCTCTGAAATTGAATTGATCGTTTCTTGACTATAATTTTTTAGTACGATATTATTAATATAGGTTCTTTCTTCTATAGAAAACGCAATCATATTTATGAAACACACTATACACTGCAGTGTTTACTTCACTGCTTGAAGACTTCGAATGCAACAGCGGCCGTAAGTTTGTGTGTCTGACGGGAGCAAAGACATTAGTGAAGGGGTGAGAGTGAAGTACATTCAGAAATGCAGGTACAATAAAAATGCAAGTAAAAATAAAATGATGTCCCTGTATTTATATCGTGGTGATATTATTATAACAGAAATCCAGATATTACAGTACAGTGACGGTTTTGTGTAGTCGTTTTACAGATTGAGAATTAAAACATTCATTAAAAACCAAAAACGAGCCAGCTTCAGTTTATTTAGCAACAAACATACTTCGTGTTAGTAATCTTTTCTCAAAACATATACTCCTAGCAGAGAAATTTAGGTGTTCTCGGAAGGCAGTAACAACTTAGGCCCAAGGTTTTATAACATGATAATAGCTATTTCCTAAACATACAATTTGCTAATGCTCCTTATTTAAAAAAATAAATTAAAAATTGCTGTTAACAGAGAAAATTTAAAGTTCAATTATCGTGATATCTGTTTTTTTCCTTCTCCTTCTTCTTCTTCTTCTTCTTCTTCTTCTTCTTCTTCTTCTTCTCCTTCTTTTTTACTTTTTACTCTGTTATTTAATAAAATGTCTTTAACATCATGTGGAATGCTCCCTGAGCACGAGTATGTAACTAATTCTTTCAGGGGGTGCTAAAGTGTTTTTATATAAAAATCAATATGTATCTTTCTTCTGGTAATAAAGTATTATTATTATTATTATTATTATTATTATTATTATTATTATTATTATTATTATTAGACTTCGTGGAATTGCCACGAGAATCGTAAGGTATACTACGCACGCAGTATAGACTGTATGAGGAGGGCGTGCAACGGCTGAAGTATGCCTCTAATGTAAACACTGAGCAGTATACTGCGGTTACAATAAAATCTGTATCCTGCATTCAAGAAATATAATGAATGATTTTTGAAATAGGAAATATCTAAACATGTAAATACACAATTATTTTATAGTGAGATATGTTAACTCTTAAAATTTAATGTAATATACTCACATCATCCTTGAATATGTGCATTGCAGTGAAGGGTTACGTACATTTTGAGCGACTGCAAAGTAACCTCCTACGATGGTCACTTAAACAGTTTTTATATTGGGAAAATGTACATTCGACATCACACGATATAATAGGTGCATATTTGAAGAACGGAAAGTCACTACTTTTTAGTACATCAACTTCAGACGTCTTATCGTCACCTGATAGTACATAATTTATAATACGCAGAATTTTTAGCAATAATATTTCTCAACTTATATTTCACTTTTTATGAAATTAATGAATTGTTATTTTGGATAACGGTTTGTGATACTTTATCCGCTATATTAAGGGCTTCTGAGAGTTGTAGTTTAGACGATTCTCACAGGATGCTGCTTTTGGACACGATTTTAAAATTAGAATCAATGAACAGAATATCTTCCAATAGCTGTTCAGAAGGCAATGATTTTACAGCTGCAACAGCGGAACTGTCTGTGCTATCCAATGCATCAATTACCTCCATTATTTTGCCGTAATATTCTGCATAATAATTAACAGCATCCAACCACGTTTCTCAACGTGGTCAAGACTGGCTGCGGGGTAAGGGTATTCCAGGGGCAATTGTTTGGAACAGCAACACTCTCATTGTAGCATGTTTGATTGAATTCTTGTCTACACTGAACACATGTTAAGCTTTGACTATTCGAACCACAGTAATGGAAAAACAAGTGCTTACATAGGTATAATTCTGAAACTTTTGTTTTTGCACTGAATTATTATAACTTTATATTGATTCACAGATTTACACAATTGAAAATGTTATTCGTGACTGACAACGAAGTTAATTATGGGGTTATAATAAAGGTATTATATTAAATCCTAAATATTTTAATAATAAATAATTACCAATTTGGAAATTATGTTCTTGTCGTTTAAGATCTAAATATTGCTATTTCAGATTTCATTATAATTTCCCATTATTTACTGTAATAAAAACTAATCCATTGTCGAGTTTAAGATTGTTGTATCTTTTAGAAGATTTCCTTCGATCTTTCAGTGCTAATCGACAAATCTGCCTCACATCTCTTGGACTTACTGTTAGGTTTTAAACAATCAGTCCTAAGTGTTGTTTCACGAGATTTTGTGGCTTTATTTCTGCCATACCTTCTGGACGTCAGACACTGTAGCACCATGTGCAAGTTTTCTTGCAATTTCCTTGATTGTGTAGCCTTCTTCTCGAATGAGTGTGACTGCCCTAGAAAGGTGTTCAGTCCTTTCGTGCATCCATTGTGATAAAATGATCAATAAAGTTTGTTGTAAAGCAATCAGGTGTTCACCTAACGAAATCTTAAGTCAGACAACTGGTAGAAACACACTAATAATGTCCACATTTTATGCTAACATTGCTCAACAATGCTTCTACCGATCAACAATAATCTTAAAATCAACACTGGACTAGTTTTTATTGCAGTAAATAATGGGAAATTATAATGAAATCTGAAATTAATATTTAGATCTTAAACGACAAGAACATAATTTCCCACAGAAATAATGATTATTTATTGTTAAAATATTCAGGATTTAATATAATACCTTTATTATAACCCCATAATTAACGAATCAGTCAAGTAACATTTTGAATTGCATAAATCTGTGAATCAATGCAGATGTTTTAATAATTTATTACAAACAAAACGTTTCCATCAATTATGGCCACCAAGTGTAGGTATACATTAGCTTAGCATTGCTCTATCTTTTGGACCGGTCACAACTCTTAAAATGAACTGCTTATACTACGAGACCGGGCGGTCGCTCACCTCCTCTAACTACCGTACATCGGCAACCTGATTACATGCTGCGTGTGGCAATTCAACGAAATCTAATTATTATTATTATTATTATTATTATTATTATTATTATTATTATTATTATTATTATTATTATTATTATTATTATTATTATTATTATTATATTGTTGTTTCTTTTGTAAGTTTATTTATATATTTGTTAATTATTGGTGCTATCAGTTCATCTGTTGCAAGAAAAGTATTTGCTATTTACTTTGTTCATTACTCATTCGATCTGTTTACCGAATTAAGTAACGCAATTATTATTTTCGTTCTATTTTAATTACTAAAATGTAAACGCTTGCTTCGTTCTATTAACATTTATCAGCACCCTATTAGTTTAGGTCAGGATTAAAACAACACAACTATTACATCGCGTTTCTACTGGGTTACGCCACTGCAAAGCTTTGGACTCACCTTGTAAACAATCATACCCGGAAATGACGAAATACGCCTGAACTTTCTGTTCTAGATGTTATGTTATGTTTTATTTAACGACGCTCGCAACTGCAGAGGTTATAGGCCTATCAGCGTCGCCGGATGTGCCGGAATTTTGCCCCGCAGGAGTTGTTTTACATGCCAGTAAATCTACTGACATGAGCCTGTCGCATTTAAGCACACTTAAATGGCATCGACCTGGCCCGGGATCGAACCCGCAACCTTGGGCATAGAAGGCGCTGTTCTAGATGTGGAGTGAGTAAGTTGCTGATGATGTTCGTTCCACCCCTTTTCCCCAATCACTGCTTTATACAACATCTAAATTATACGCAAAGAAACATTTCTTTAGTCTGAAGAGATAATACTACGCGAACGTGTCTGAGCTAATGAATGAACTCAGTGACTCTAGATTGACCAATAAATAGTTGAATTACACTGACTATTACACTCTTACTACGTCATACTACTTTTGACCAATAAAACGGTACGAAAGGACGTATTTCAACCAATCATGGCTGCTTACCACACAATTTTATCGCGTCCCTAGCATTTGTTTAATTTTATCGCGTCCCTAGCATTTGTTTCTTTGTTTGCCAACATTTGAAACTGCGCTGGTCTGGACGTCAAAAAAAAAAAAAAATATATATATATATATATATATATATATATAATTACAAACCACTCCAGTTGATGCACAGCAGTTTCAAATATGACTCGCATTGGCATTCAAGAACAAGAATTAATAAAAATCACTGATCATACCTATGCATCTTCTGAAATCCGATTTACAAATAAATGAAGAGCACCATTCGGAAATCCTGAATAAGTTGAATACACCATGTAGGCCTAAATCAACGAGTTCCACTTCTATTACGCACACGTCCAATATAACATCAATTGAACCACCAACCACATTGAAATTTGAAAATTATACATTCAATAATTATTCCTTTTAAAATTATTCATTCGGAAATTCTGAACAAGTTGAATACACCATGTAGGCCTAAATCAACGAGTTCCACTTCTATTACGCACACGTCCAATATAACATCAATTGAACCACCAACCACATTCAAATTTGAAAATTGTACATTCAATAATTATTCCTTTTAAAATTATTCATGTTTATTTTTTATGTCATCGTCGTTAATTAAAACTTTTCTAACACTTGTATATATTAGTTAGGTTATGTTATAGCTTCTGCTATATGATATTATGGATAGTCACGTATCAGAGATTGTTTAATATTAAGATTTACTGAAAATCATCTGTCAAGTGACGTTGATTACTGGGATTCGGATAATTGAAGTGGAATGTTGCATTTTAATAAAAATTAAACTGAATCAACAAAGCCTTCTTGACTAGTAACATTGCCATCGTGTATAATAGATCGAGAACTTCTCGAAGAGAAGGCATTGCTCACTATTGCCATCTAGCATGCATCTAGCGTAATATTTGTAATGTTGAGATGGTACAATAATACATTTGAAGACAGTTGTATTTTCGTAAGTCAATTAATATTTTATTGTATTGGAGTACTTCGTTACTTCTAATCTTTATATACTTTCTTCTAATCGTGTAATAATCAATTAAATCCCACTGGAGTTTTGATTTTTCTCTAGATAAATCAAAACGTCTAGTGAGATTACTCTTGATAATTAAAAGCATGATGCTCAAAAATTAATAAGAAAGTGCCTTTTTTTTCCTCCTACGTTAATTTGTTTTAATTATATTGTTTCTGCAATCAAACGATTACATCAGACTCGCAATCTCAACAGGTAACAATAATAAATTACAATAATTGCAAAATTAATTATTAAGAGTAAAAATGATTTACAAGAAAATTAAACATGTTCAAAATGATGGATAAGCAATAATAAAATAGTTCAAAATAAATTGTACTTAACCTGAAAAATACAATTTTTTTTTCCAAGAAGCCTTTTATTTCTATAATCTCAGCTTCGATTCCACTGGTTTTGTCATTTCATGTTACAAATTTATTGATGTTAAGAATAATTCCTAACTTGAGAATTTACTTTAATTATGTGAAACATCTTTACGGAAAATATACTGCAGGGCAGCCTTGGCGGGAACGTGACTCGCGAGACATTGTGGCTCGCAGTGATAGCTGTGCATTTCGTTTGCTTCTAACCTCCGCCAACCCCCACACACTCTCTCTGGAGTCAAACTCCGTTCCATTTGTATTTGTCTCTGACCTGTGAGTGGCATATGTCTCTCTCGAAACCATGTACGAAAGTTCCAAGTGGGATGGGAGGACGCATTTCTTTGCTGTCAATATGATTTGTTCACAAGTATTACGAGGAAAACGGTTGTATAACATAAAACGGCATTATACTACATGTTACTGATGAAACATTAAAAGGTTAAGTGTTATTGTTGTTGTCATCATCATCATCATCATCATCATCATCATCATCATCATCATCATCTCTGTACGTCGACCCTTTTTCAGCAAATGTACGAATAATGCTGTTAGCTCTTAAATTTGAACTCACTGATTTACTATGTGATGTGAAATGAAAGCTAGATGTAAGGACTTGACAAATGTTGAACTTTCAAATCTTTGCCAAAAAATAAATATCCGAAGCTTCGTTCTTTCGTTTGCTCTTTTGAAGCCATGTTCGCTACAACTTACGTTTGTGAAAAATTATTTTCAACAACTAAAATAGTAAAAACCAAATTTAGATCACGACTGACAGACAAATAGGCCTACCTTCGTGATCAACTACGACTGGCAGTAAGTTACATAATTCCTGATTTTGAAACTTTGTCGCAGAGACATTCTGAAGACAGTTAATTTTAGGTTATGATATTGTTAATTTATTGTTCATTTCTTTCTTCGTTACACGTACTAAACATTAGTTTGTAGCCGTGTATTGTATAAAATTATATTTAAGTGCTTAACGTAAGGAAAATGAAAATCCGTTATTAAGTCAGACAGTTGCTTCAATTCCCCTTCGGGCGTCCGCCTCCCTCCATAGATGCTATGCACGTTGCAGGTTACACAGTGGCTCGTCGCACGATTACATTTTCGCCACCGTTGCTGTAGGCTATTCGCTACAAAGGGCTAGTAGTCATGATTGGCTATGTACTGATTGGCTATGTATTGTACACTTTTAGTAGAGCCATCGATGTAGCTCAGTCGGTAGACTCGCTGGACTGCTGATCCGGAGCTGCGTTCGGGCTTGGGTTGGATCCCCCTTTGGTCTTTGGTTTCTTCCGAGGTTTTCCACAGCCGTGGGACTGAAGCCGGATGGTCTATGGCGAGTTCTCGGCATCAACCCCTTTGATTTGATTACCCCCCCCTTTGATTTGATTACCTGGTTGGGTTTTTCCGAGGTTTTCCCCAACCAAAAGGCAAATGCCGGGTAATATTTCGGCGAATTCTCGGACCTCACCTCATCTCAGTACGTCTCGCCAAAATATTGTAAAAAATTGCACAAAATTTTAAAAATTTTAGAAAATTACTAAATTATAAAACTGTAAAAATTTGTAAAAATTGTAATTGTAATATTGTAAAATTTTGACTTGTTCCACATCTTAAAGCTTCATTGCTCATGTAAGATCTGTGGAATAAAATGAATGAATGAATGAATGAATGAATGAATGAATGAATGAATGAATGAATGAATGAATGAATGAATGAATGAATGAATGAATGAATGAATGAATGAAAGTATAAATAATGTTCTACACGAATCTTTCTTATACGCAAAGGCTATTAAAAGAATGAATTTCTCTTTTAAATAGACATTTCTATAATGATAGTAATTAAGAATTATGGATATTTATGAAACGAGCGCAAGCGAATAATTTTCATACGAGCTAATTACCGTTATAGGCGAGTTTCATACGACTTTTTATGCTCGACCATATTGAAATTATCGGTATTCAGATGTATGCATTTTATTTGTATCTGACAAGATCGGAAGTGACCTTGTTCTAGGTCGTGAATTGTGAGATGCGCAGACGCGAAAGTATTGATTTTTTCCGAGGAACAATAATGTCATTGACCTTGAATGCAGTCCCGTTAAACTTGATAATATTATAATATTATAACCTTGATCATTGAATTCGACATTGAAAAACGAGATGACAAATTGAATTTATTTGAATATTATTTACAATTAACGCTAATTATTATAGTAACAGAACATAACCTTCTGCGACAGTATTGGATTTCCAGCCTCCGTGACTTTTCGCTAATTCTCTTTCGATTGCATATCCGAGAATAATATACTTGCGGTTTTATAATGGTAGAAAGCTGAGTCATTGGCTGAACAGTTGTAACTGAGTCGTCATTGGCTGAAAGACCTGACATTTAATGAGTAGGTGTACTTTAATGACATGCATTAAAGATCTGCTACGAGGTGTATAATTACTACTTTTCGGCATGGTCGAGCATAAAAAATATTATAGCTGTCGGACGAGTTACCATTAAAATTGAATCATATTAGGCTACATTCTATGATAGATATAAGAGAAACAAAGTATGCGTGGACCGTAAATGATTTATACATTTTCAGAGACATATAATAAAGCCCAGAAATAACTAATAGGAGCAGACAGTCAAACTCTGAGTGGATCCAAACTTGGAGGAATGTCTCCATATTACCTATCATTTTCGCCACCCTCCGCTATTTGCAGACTAATGACGAAACCGCTGCACAGGGTGGAGGATTTAACGATAAAGCAACTTGGAGCATGAAAGGGATTCGTCGAAAGTGAAGCTTTCTCTATGCGGAGACAAAGCTAGGGCCTTTTTTTTTTACCGAGAACACAGTCAATAGGATCAAGTACATGGAGATGCTGCAGAATTGATTAAAGCAGCAGCTTGCAGAACATAACTCGTCCATCTTTCAACAAGACAAATTCCTGAATACCACGCTACAAGCTGTTGGACTGGGAGCAATAGAGATACACAAGAACAGTAGATAAAGTGGCCTCCTCGTTTCCCTGACCTCACTGTATTTGACTTCTTTAAAAGAGTAATGACAAGAATAAAGTGCTTGTGTCACCTGTGCATGGGTACTGATGACTCAAAGTTGAGAATTACCTGTTATCTTCACTAATTGACAGAAACATGTTAGAAAGAATGTAGAATCAGATGGATTACAGAATGGACATTTGTCGGATCACGAATTGTTACTTACAACCTAAAGATTCTGTTCTTAAAATTAGTCGAGTTACATCCCCTTCACCCCATATAAACAAACAAATAAATAAACAAATAAATAAATAAATAAACAAAAAATAAATAAATAAATAAATAAACAAAAATAAACAAAAAATAAATAAATAAAATAAAATAAATAACATAAAATAAATTAATTAATTAAATACGGTAAATTAAATAAATAAAATAAAATAAATAAATAAAATAATTAAAATAAATAAGTAAGTAAATAAATAAGTAAAAAAATGAACAAATGAAAAAGTAAATAAATAAAAAAATGAATGAATATGTAAATAAATGAATAAATTAAAAAATGAATAAGAGAATAAATAAATAAGTAAACAAATGAATAAATAAATAAATAAATAAATAAATAAATAAATAAGGAAAAATAAATGAATAAATAAAAAATAAATGAATATATAAGTAAATAAATGAATAAATATAATATGTATAATCCCTGGTGCTACAACCCACGAAGGGCCAAGACCGACCAGCCGGCTGCTGGCCTCACGGCCATATGTCGAAACAGAGGTATCGTGCTAACCAGAATGGAGGTATCGTGTAGTTAGCACGATGAGCCCAGCAGTCGTTATAGCTGGTTTGCGTAACCGGATTTCGCTACCTATCGTAGCTCCTCAAGTTGCATCACGAAGCTGGGTGGGCACCGGTCCCATACACTGGCCGAAATTTCATGATAAAATTTCTTTCCCCATGAGGACTCGAACCAGCGCGCATACCGTAACGCGAGTTCTAGGCAGGAGCCTTAGACTACGACGCCACGAAGCAGGACTATATATATATATGTATATATATATATATAATTTTTAATTATTGAATAGGTTAATGCAACTAAACAACTAAAGGAATTAATACTAGCTAGAAATCTTTGATAGCAGTGGACTCAGAATTCATACCCTCATGGAAAGTGAAAAAATTGTTATCTTAGGTACGGTAATTCTAGAGAAAACTAACTTTCTTTTCAACAGTGATTAATCATCAGGTGTCCTTAAAGAAAGAAGGAAACGTAACTCGAAATTATCAAGATACCTCTACTGAATTGTGTATATTCCGTAGTATTTCGACGAGACATGTTATTTATTCAAGCGAAGTACTCCCACCAATACTTCACACGTGATATTTGGAAATTCTCGACGTGTAGAATCCGTTATGGAAAGAATTCAGTTTTTGCCAGGAATCGTAAGCAATGCTCACATGACGATGTCTTTCAACTCCGCCGTAAGTGAGACGGCGACATTTGGAATGAGTTACATACCGACAGATCGTGATCAAACTCAGCAAACAGAAGGCTCCTCGAATGGGCTCTCCATTAGCATTCTAGAGGGAAACACATATTTCATATATCTCATACTCGGGCTTTGAAAATATTGTATTATAGTATTCAGCGACCTCAAAGAAATGCCATTTTTTCCTCTCTCACACCATTCGAACATTTTTTTTTTCAACTTGTATTTGTAGTTATTACGGATTCCAACGCAAACCGACGTGACTTTAATTCTGTTTCATCCAAGAGAGGATCACAAACACTTGCACTGAGTTTCCAGAAGAGACAGAAAAAATAGTTTGCAACCAACAGACTTTCGACTCTAAAATCCATCAATTATTTGCAACACAGACTACACTAACTAAATTTATTCAAGAAACTTCAGTTTTACATGTTTAGTGACAAAAGCGTTTCAATTTAAAGTCATTAATCTTTTTTTTTTTCAAGTTAACTGAAATTCCGTATTTAGGATTATCATTATGTTTCTATATTTCTTTACTATTTCTAAACCAATTATTATTCAATTCATTTTTCCTTAATTGTTTACAATAATAATAATAACAACAACAATAATAATAATAATAATAATAATAATAATAATAATAATAATAATGGACCCAACTGTTAGATTTGAGATGAGCCAGACCCAACCATCCGAGGTCAACAAAGAAAAACAACAAATTTATGAGCCTACTATTCTGTATTTTCGAGAAAATAATCAGATGGAAGGCACCTGGGAAGTACATGGTTTAATGATCGGAGCGAGGGGCACCATCCTACGATCAACTGTAAACACTATCAAAACATTTGGAATCCATGACATCATTCCAAAAATAATTACTTCAACCATTAAAGGATCTGTGGCAATTCTGAAAAATCATTTATACGGAATATCATAATCCCCCCCCCCTTTTCTATTCGTTAGTGTGTGATTGTTACATACATATGTACAAATTTATTATTTCTTAAACTTAACTCCTAGTTCACATTTCAATTTGACTCATCTATCTTGCTGTAATCATTTACTCTTATATGTGTGTTATTCTGTGTTTTTGGCAACCCAGGATGCCTGGGCAGACTATTTCTTGAAATAAATTATATATATATATATATATATATATATATATATATATATATATTAATAACTCGCGTCACGGTCGTACTTATTCACTTTACCAAGTCGAGATTGCTTCTGTTAAGCTGCATCCACATGGTTCAATTTTCCATGCGCGTACGCATGTAATTTGGGGAAAATATTGAAACAATCAAGTTGAAAACACACGTTCAGTTAAGATGCATGTAGATTTTGTGTCTAAATGGTGCACCGTGTTGAATGAAATCTTCACTAACATGCATTCATACATACATACATACATACATACATACATACATACATACATACATACATACAAACATACATACATTTCTGGAACATACAGTATAATTCACTTCTGAATCTGAAATATAATAAGAACACAAAGGTTATTGCGTTTGCGGACGATGTAATATTGGTTGTTAAAGGAAGCTGCGCTCTAGAACTAGAAAATTACGCCAATATCGAACTCCAGAAAGTATCAAGCTGGGCTCGAGAAAACAAAATCACCTTCAATGAGCAGAAATCAAAACTGCTAGTTATATCAAAAAGAAGACCAGTGATTGAACGAGATCTCAAGATATACTTCAACAATAAACAGTTACAGCAGACAGAAAGCTTAAAGTACTTGGGCATAATTTTTGACAAAAAATTTAACTTCACACAGCATGTAGAATACGTCAGCCAAAAATGCATTAACCTTATTCACGCGCTATCCAAATCTGCTAAAATAAACTGGGGCCTAAAAAGTGATGTTATGAGAATAATATACAAAGGAGCCATACTGCCGATTTTGACATATGGGGCACCAGTGTGGGTTGAAGCCATCAACAGAAGACACAACAAACTGAAACTACAAAGAGTGCAGAGACTCATAAATATAAAAATAGCAAAGGCCTTTCGAACCACGTCATCCGAAGCACTATGCATCCTAACAAAAAACACACCCGTAGGTATAGAAATTCAGAAGCTGGCGACAGCATATGAAAGAACGAAAAGGATCCACGAGGGAATTAAAATTGACACAGTAGAGCATTACACAACATGGCCGCATCCAGCAGATAAAATCCTGATTAAAGAAAAATCAAGTCATCAAACTTACAAAGTAGACATCTACACTGATGACAGCAAGGGAGACTCGGGAGTTGGCTCAGGTGTCGCAATATTCATTGATCAAGAATTAGTCCATCAGCTGCAATATAAACTCCACAGGCGGTGCTCGAACAACCAAGCGGAACAGTACGCCATTCTCAAAGTCCTAGAACAGCTCGAAGTACTCCAACGACTAAAAGATGTTCGAAAATCAGCAGCCATTCATACCGACAGCAGAATCACACTCGATTCGTTACAAAATTTCAATAACCATCACCACTTGATAGAACAAATTAGAAAACAGATAAGAAAGCTGGAAACATTAAACTGGACTATTCACTTCGCATGGATCAAGGCACACGTTGGACTTGGGGGGAACGAGCTGGCCGACCACTTGGCAAAGCAGGCAGCAAGCAACAACGAGTTACCAGTGAGCTTCGACAAGATACCAGTGACATCATGCGGGAACTTCAAGAAGAAAGTGTGGTTAAGTGGGAAAGTGAGTGGCAAAACACGATAAATGGTGCAGTGACAAAATCGTTTTTCCCCAGTGTAAAAGAGAGGTTACGCGTTAATATTCCACTTAATGGAAAGGTCACAACTTTTCTAACTGGACATGGAAAAACCGGTGCTTACTTATATAGATTCAAGCTGAGGCACAACCCGTCGTGTATATACGTGTGGAGCAGAGGAACAGACCGTCGACCACCTCCTTTTCGAGTGCCCGAAATTGGACAAAGAAAGACTAGCGTTCCAGCGGGAAATGTTAAGGAAAACTGGCAAGTGGACTTTCACAAAGCTTAAAATAATGCAAGAACATGTGCATACATTCACAAATTATGTCAATGTTATAAATTTAGACGAGTAAACTTAGGATAATTTAATCTAGGATAGATAAGAGTATGCAATAGATATAATGAAAGCCTCAAATTTTCACAACAGAATAACAGACCTACATACGCCTAGAGAGTGACAGAAACGAGACATAATGTGTTATATTGTAAACATACAGGTAGCAAGGCATGTAGTATTACCTTTATTGTAATGGGACATGCCGTTCAACTAATATTAAAAAAATACATACATACATACGTACGTACGTACGTACATACATACATACATACATACATACATACATACATACATACATACATACATACATACATACATACATACATACAACAAAACTCCCGGTAACGCCGGAATTCACTGCCATTGTGACAGGTCACGGGAAAACCAATTCATATTTACACCGCTTCCATCTCAAAGATGATCCAGCCCGCACATGCCACAGATGACAACAAACGGTGAACCACCTAATCTACGAATGCCCCAATATGACAAATCAAAGACCATCCTCATAAAAGAGATATCACAAAATGGAGGAACCTGGCCAGTCACTAATCAGCAATTAACATACAGGCACCTACGAGCATTTCGGAAATATATTCAATCCATGAACATCTAGAACAAACCATCAAACCATCACTAAATAACTCAGCACATAATTACGCTCCAAAAAAACAGAACAATAAAATAATAAGTATTCCAAAAATAATTGTATTCTATAAACAGCGTCACAAACGTATGTAATTATTATATGGTCCCAATTCTAAATATCAAATTGTACATTTTGTCATAATGTTTCATTTGAGATCATTTTGTAAATATATATACTCAATTAACTTGTAGATACACAATAATGGAATCAATTATAAAATAACAATAAGATAAACAAACTGTAAATATAGAATATAAGAAAACAGATGGTTAAGCAGATATAAAATTCAGGTAGTCGGTCTTACAAACAAATATAGACTAATCTAAGGGTAAAAGAATAATAAAATTGTACATATGGCTCACTTTAGATATAATGTAGATATTTCAAGTTTTTTTATATAGGCTATAATTTTTTTTTTAATGTTAATAATTGTATATTAACGAATACGTAACCTATTCAGACATTGTGAAGCTGATATACTCGTAGATCATATATTAGCTCATGCGATAAGTATAACATTGTAAACTAATTTCATAATAATGGTCCATGGGCGTGAATTTGAACTGCCACTGCGGGAGACCCTGGTGTACCAGCATCATTCGGAAGTACTGCGTGAAGTCTGCAGCCAGGTAGTGCCACTCGAAACTTCTGTCCAGCAGCCAGATCTTGGGGTCCTCTCGTTTTAGATCGGATTCGCACTCGCTCTTGTGAAGGTACACCAGACACACCTTTCCGATGCCTTGGCAAGCGTCCAGTTCGAAGATCTTGCACTTGACGCCGAAGTTGGGGCGCTGCCTGGGGTCGTCCTGCTCGCTGCAGATCTCGATGACCAGCAGCGTGGGGCATTCCGCATCGCCCATGCTCTTGACGCCGGCCAGCCGTTGTAACTCAGACATAGAGTTGATCTTCATGTTGCCGATGGGGAGCACCTCGCCTTGTGGATATTCTCGACCATGGCTTCATTAAAGATCGGACATCCTCTCTCCTTTCTTCGTGGAAGTTTTGTTCTTGTGAACTTTCTACCCGTGCTCAAGCAGGTACGCTACACATTAAATGAGAAAGATCTCTTCTAACGAAATAGAGTTAGGAAATGATCCCAGGATGGAGGCAGCATTCCCTCGCTGAACCGCTATTCCAATGCGTTGACGAAGGAAATTGATACATCTAGGATCGCCGGTACGGGACAGTAGGCGTGTACCAATTTGGGTGAGTAGATCTTTAGTGTCTCTACACCACGGACCAAAGGTCTCAACTGCAAAAGCGACGAAGATGTAATTTGATGTTAAATGTTCATATTTGCGTCGTTTAGCATGATAAGCGGATTCAGCGGCAGATCCGGCACAATTGACAGAAGATTTTAAATGGGAAAGGGCTAATGTATCTACACATGTAAAATCCCAGATGAGTGATTTACCTTTGGACCAAGGAATTAATGTCAAGCCGTCAGGTCGTTTACCATCCGACCGGCTAATACCAGATGGTTCAAGAAGAGTTGGAATGTCACAGGATAAATGATAAAAATTGGCAAAGATAATATGTACTCATTTTCATATTATGGAAACATGTAAGATAATCATCAGGAATATTGTAATTTTAAATGTAAATAACCCAAGGCATATATATATATATATATATATATATATATATATATATATATATATATATATATATAAATTTCAAGCTTATAAGTAGAGGATTAAAATTAGTTAAGGTGATGGGCAAATTCAACTCTCATATTATGAAAAAGGAAATTGTAGCATATTATTGTAATACCACGTGTAAATTGTTCAGTATAATGCATGTAATATTACTATGTAATGGGGCATACAGTTGATGTTCTCAATAAAATAAAAAATACATACATACATACATACATACATACATACATACATACATACACACACATACATACATACATACATACATACATACATACATACATACATACATACATACATACATACATACATAAGTGTTCTGCCCCAGGGCAGATCTTTCACTGCAAACCCAACATTCTCCAATCTTTTCTATTTTATACCTTCCTCTTAGTCTCCGCATATGATCCACATATCTTAATGTCGTCTATCATCTGATATCTTCTTCTGCCTCGAACATTTCTCCCGTTCACCATTCCATCCAGTGTATTCTTGAATAGGCAGTTTATTTATGCGAAGCGATAAAATATGGTGAAGAGTAGCTTAGTGTAAAGCGTCAGCAAGCAGAGCTGAAAACCCGGGTTCGAATCCCGGTGCCGGAGAGAATTTTTCTCCGTTCTACCCATTCTTCACCATATTGTAATGCGGAATTAATGCACGGAAATATCATTTTCTGCCTCGGTACATCATACAGAGGGTTGTTTCCGATCTCTGATAACGAATTTGAATGCCGTCATGTGCGTCAGGAATCACACCGACAGCTGAATTGCGGCGAGAGGTGACAGGCCAGTAGTGAGTGATTTCATAATCAGAGTGCACGGTGTATCACAGTAGCAATGCCCAAGAAAATCCAACCTTTTTGAGAGGGGTACATAACAACCCTTTGCAATGCCAAGTACAGTTATGTGAAAAAAACGTGGTTCCGTTATTTGCAAGAAAGGCATCTTGTGTGTACCTAATAAGACTGGCAAAGCTCGGATGGAATCTATTCCAAAGTGGAAAAAGCAAGCAAATCCGTCACAAGTCGCCGCACCCCACGAGATGATACAAATTAATTCAATTCGAGCTTTACCAATCTTATTAAGCACACAGAAGATGCTTTTTTTGTAAATAAGGAAACCTCGTTTATTGCAGGATTCTTTTATTTTCAGTTAACTGTACATGTCATTGGAAAGGGTCGTAATGTACCCCTCCCAAAAAGGCTCGATTTTCTTGGGAATTTCTGTTATGAGTCACGGTGCACTCAGACTATAAGCGTATTCCGAATCTCACCGGTGAGCAATCCGATGGCATCACGGTGTTCCGAATTCCACCGATGACGTCATTGATGCTCCACCGGTGTCGCACCGGTGCCATCAACTTGCAGAGGTGGTGGCAGTCTCCATCAGCCGCCATCAGTGAATCTGATTGGTTCTTGTATAGGGCGGGAATTAGCAGACGAATAACATCGTGCACTGTTGTGCCATGGCGGTGTGTTCTGCTTTAGTTCTGCTGTATTGTTTGTAATGAACACAACGTAAAAACAATATGTTCATGGCTTATGAGCGAACATGTCAACGGGCCCGTTATTACTGCCGGTTCAAGAAATAAATTGTTTATGCTATCTTTTCTTTGAACGAGATGGGAGTACCAAAATTTCGCAAAATTTTGCTAGCGTAGCACAGACAACAACTTGTACAATCGCCATGACAGCCATCGATCCTTTCAGCAGTTTTGTTCCTTATTTCGCTGCAACGTGACGTCATTGATGCCACCGGACCGGTGAGATTCGGAATACGCTGAATGAGATCACTCATTACTGGTCTGTCACCTCGCGCCACAGTTCAGCTGTCGTGTGACTCCTGACGCACATGATGTCATTCAAATTTGTTACCAGAGATCGGTAACTACCCTGTAGTAATATGAAAAGCGTAAGAATCACTTTGTGATTCAAGACGGCGCCATGTTCTGTCGGACCCCGGCCACTTAGTCACTCGTAATGAGTGCACCTCTGTACATAGTGTTGGACATTGTGCCACTGTCACATATTCTGTGACACAGTACATGAGTGTAGGCCACCAAAGGGAAACTGAGAGGTAGAATTTAAACTGAGAGGGATTCAATCCAGCATCGGAATTTGAATCCGGTGTGGCATAGTGGATAAAGCGTTAGGACGTATATCTAAAAACTTAGGTTCGAATCCCGGTGCCGGAGGGAATTCTTCTCCGTTCTACCAATTCTTCATCATATGGTAATGCAGAATTCCTGCACGGAAATTTCATATGTACTTAGGTACATCATAGTAACATGAAGTGATACAAGCTGAAATGCGTACATGAATCGCACGAAATCTGATTTGAGACAGCGAATTAAAAAAAGGAATATTATGCGTGTATATATGCAGTATGTCACTATTTAATTAAATTAACACTAGCTACGTCGAATGGAATATAAACAGCTTGCTATCCTCAGACTTTGAGATGAAGACAAACAAACCGCGAGCGAGGTCAAAAAATTTACTTTTCATAGTAGAGGAAACAGAAACATGGAAATGTAATTAACTCTTTCGGAGTTAAGTTTAAAATTATAGCTAGCCTACCTTGTTTCTACATGTGTCAGTAATTATAGCTTATAATAAATTCTCATCTATTTTCTCCACTATTTCAATTAAAAGTGTTTTCAGAATGGCTCTTCACAAGGGTTAATAATAATAATAATAATAATAATAATAATAATAATAATAATAATAATAATAATAAATAATATACAACGTCTGTCTAATTGACATAATAAAGTTAAGACAAGGTTTCCGCCAATTTCACATAAAATAATTATTTATTTTGACAGGGTGAATTCAAACATAATCTGCTGTAAATACGTTATATATATATATTATATATATATATATATATATATATATATATATTATAAAATACGGGGTATAATTTCAGGTATGTATTTCCCACATGTAGACAATCAAAATAGTTCATTACAACATGTGTCCGGAAATTCTTCATTTCCGAGTTATGGCCTTCACAACATTGAAATTCACCGGAACGTTTTTCTTTCCGCAGGTCGTTGTCATTACAGAAGATGTTCAAAATGTCCACCTCCTGCTTGAATACAGTCCTCACATCGATGTCTCATTGACCTGCGAACACGATCCCAAACTCCAGGAGTATTGCTTATGTCCTCAGATATGATAAGGATACAATTGATACTCTTTCAACAGTCTCCAGACAGTCGTATGAGGAACATTGACTTGCAACGCTACCCTTCGTGTGCTGATAGAAGGAGTCATGTTCACAGCCTCCAGAATCTCCTCCTGTACTTCTGGAGTTGTAGATCTTGGTCGTTCCCTTCCCAAACCAGGAGAGTTAAATTTTCCATACTCGCACACACGGTAATAGAGACGTACAATTGTCTTCCGATCCGATCTGGACATTGTCGCTGTGGGTACCTCTCCTGGTACAAACGACGAGCCAGCGCAGTATTGCCGTCCGCCTTACCGTACATGAAGTGTATCTCTGCCAGCTCTTGATTTGAATACATGTCGCACAGTCTAACGCCTACACAACACTGAATGTAACCTTCGCCTCGGAATGAACTGTCAGAGTGCCCTCTTAATGTCTCCTCTGACGGCAATGACCTGCGGAAAGAAAAACGTTCCGGTGAATTTCAATGTTGTGAAGGCCATAACTCGGAAATAAAGCATTTCCGGAGACATGTTGTAATGAACTATTTTGATTGCCTACATGTGGGAAATACATACCTGAAATTATGCCCCGTATTTTTGAAACGCCCTGTATATATAATGTAAGTATATTACTGAACTTTTTATCACACCCAAAACGTACCACGGACTTTCCCCTAGCTTGTCTGAAAACTTCTGTTTGATAACAGGAAATATTTCGCCATACGCATCTTTATCGCTTATTTTCGTCAAAGCAAAAACAATTGTAGAAAATGAACCTTCTACCATGCAATGTATACTGTATAACTGCGTAATTATTTTTGGTGAAATTTTAAAGGTTCCTTCACAGATCCAATAATTTGATCTGTATAATATATCTATGTAGGCCTATGTGGTTATTGGGGCTAAATAGCCTATTAAGACACCTGTCTGTGCATTTAAGTGAAGCAGCCACCGTTCATTATCCGTGGTTTCATTATAGTTCTGAGGGAGATCTTGCAGTCTTCAACTCCTTATTGTCTACAACATATGAAGAAGGTTTTACAGGGCTGAGCTCACGAGCGAAATGTAAAAATTAGCGGATCTGAAGGGTGGACTGCAAGTCATTCTGAGTACAAAATATACACAAAAGTGAAGTATTACGAGTGTTTATGAAATGAATTTCCGTTCAGTGTCTGCAAAACTATCTTGGACTTTAATTAATACAGAAATTAGAAATTTTATACCTACTTAAATGTACAATATCATTTTGTTATATTTTATTTACCAGTACATGTAAATGAGGTTTTATGAGACTGAAAGAAACTGCAGAACAAATTAATAAAGTTACAGATATTCACGTCTGCCTTTATAATATTTATGAAAACAGTTGCTCACAAATGTTCTGAGCCAAACATAGCAATCATTTTCAAAGCCACCTTGTGTAGTCGTGATTCAATGCAATGTTGCGTCTGTAAAACTCAACCAGGGTAGTAGTATTATTCAATCGATCTTCGCCCTTAGAGCCACATTGAAGATCAATCGTGAGCTGTAAATCGTTATGTATTATGTTTTATTTAACGACGCTGCAGCTCCAAAATACGAGTCGATTAAATGCAATCGACGTGGCCCGGAATCGAACCCGCAACTTCCTTTAGAAGGCCAGCTCTATACAACTGCCAACCAAGCCCACCTGTAACTTAAATGTCATTGTTTCAACTGGGTTGAAGAATTTATTATGAAAACGTTAAACCTCTTTCCAATTAAGAAAGATTTTAGAAGGTTATTTTACGACGCTTTACCAACAGCTAATGTTATTTAGCGTCTGAATGAGAAGGTGATAATGCCGGTGAAATTCCGGGGTCCAACACCGAAAGTTACTAAGTTTGCTCATCTGAGTTGAGGGAAAACGGAAAAACCTCAACACTTTCCGAGTGGGAATCGAACCTGGGCCACCTGGTTTCGCGGCTAACTACCGTTACTCCACAGTGTGGACCTTAAGACAAGATCTTGGAACCTAGCATTAAATTCATTTTTATTTTCAATTAATATTTGCACATAATCGTTTAACATGGCTTCATCACGAGCAGTTTCTATCGTTCAAAGTAAGCCATATTACCTTTGAAACTGACTTACCAAAAGGTAAGTTTACGACTGAAATCCCGTAATTTATTCAACATATCATCACATGAGCTGGCCTTTTCCCTGAAGAGAGATATTAAAATTGTTCAAGATTAATATCCTCAGTATCTTTATGTCTGGACTCGTAATGACGCATTATGTTATGTTTCTTTCTACCTTTCAAAATGTTAATGGCAGATAAAGCACTGAGTATTTACTCCAGCAGCTATGAAAAAATAAGCTTTTTCCCATGCAACATTGAAAGAATTTGCCTGATCACTGCTTTTCCGTCTTTTAGATTCCTCCATACTGTACTGTAGCAGTAGGTAAGCAACGTGAAACAGTTACTGAGAATACGCACTGCACTCCACTAGATAGCTGAGTGGTCGCTTTTCTCCTCTGCCTATAGCAAGTCTATGTCATTCTGACGTGTCTTCCTCTCCGATTCGGCGAGCGGGAAACACAGCTCTCCCACTCGGAAAGAGCGCGCGCGCTCGTTGAACGCTGTTTGTGCAGGTATGGTCTATAACATATCAAAAAAATAGATGAAAAAAATTATAATATTTTTTTTGTTCAGTGACCTTTAATAGGCCTATAGCATCATAAAACTGAAAAAAAAAAACATTTCTAGTGACATAGAGCTGTTGTTATTGTTGTTGTTTAGTACTGTTCGAAGACAATCTGCAACCCCACAAGTGATATCAACAAGGCATCACTCATGAGGCAACTAGAAGGAGATATTGGGTAGGAGGTTTTCAACAAGGAGCATGGCTGATGTCCCGATTTTATACTTTTCTTATTCCAATGTGTAAGATTCGTGTACTACTGTTGTCACGCCAGGAGAAGGCGGCTGAAGTACTTAGACGGGGCGGAGAAAAGTCGCGCATGCGCACCGCGCTGTTCACTGCAATATTCCTGTTTCACAAACATCTACTGCACGTGTCTATGAATCTTTGCGACTTTGTGAAAATAATAGTGGGTTTTTACTGTAGTGTTTTATTAGTTTCAACAAGACAATTGTTTTCAGTATACCACAAATCTTGTATTGCTTTAGTTATCCTTTGCTTTTCGTGTTAATAGTGTTGATAATAATATAGTTAATAGAATTTATGTTATTGTATACTGTTATTTAGGTTTATAGCAGTTTTTGTTTATTGTAAATATGTCGACAAAGAGGAAACAAGGATTGACAATCTATCAAGAAAGGAATATTATTAGAAGTGCAAAATAATTCTGTGATGAAGAAAAACAACAGTGCCTTTGCATTCCTTTACGAAACCTACAGCAAAGGTAGAAAAGTCTCTAATCTATCCACAAGAACAATACAGCGTATAAGGAATGAAATGAAAGACTGCACAGAAGAAAGTGCGTTGTCGACACCTGAGGAGAAACGCTGTAAACGTCCAGATATCGAAACGCAAATGTAGATGACTTCGACGGGAATTGACAAAAAGATATAATTGAGAATTTTTATTTGAAAAGAAAGAGGCCACCGGCGTAGCTCAGGAGGTAGCGCGTTTGCCTGCTGATCTGCAGTTGTGCTCGGGAGTCAAGTTCGATTCCGCTTGCGCTGACTAACTGGTTGGGTTTTTTCCGAGGTTTTCCCAAGCGGAAGGCGAATGTCAGGTAATCTATGGCGAATCCTTGGTTTCATTTCGCCAAATACCATCTCACCATCATCAATTCAATCGACACTGAAGAAGCTAGTAGTTATTAAGTATCGTTAAATAACAAGTAAAAAAATAGTATCAAGCTGCAACAAACGTCTATCCTTTTACAGAAAATTGATTTGAAATGAAAGACAACATTAAGACGAATACTGAAGAAAAAGGATTTATGGAAGAATTGTGCAGCAAAAAAATTGAGGAAAACACTGTAAATTAGAATACGTGAAGATATCTACAGCAAATAAGAAAGCTTAGGAAAGTGGAAAAACCGATTTTGTATCTGGACGAAATGCGGATAGATATGCCTACCAATTTAACGTTTCCCAAGTTCTGGCACGATAAAAATGTTACGAAATGGGAGTTTTGACTACCGTTTGTCCAGAACACTCATTGTTGTTCATCAGGATGGGGCGGTGGGGCTAATGGCTTTGTTGAGAGATTCGAGTTAATATACACGGCTGGAACATAAACAGACGATTATCATGGACAGATCATACTCCAGCAATTTTGAAAAATGTGATAATGATAGTCAAGCGACAGCACCAAAGATGCGGAATCTTTAATGTCTGACTCCGAACTTAGCCAAGTAAGTGGACGAAGTTTAGGTCAGAGTGTAGCGTGAAGTTCTTTGTCCCGCCTATCTACTCCCGCGCCAACTCAGCGCGAATAGGTCAGCAACCGAAACAATTACATCTAATGAAGATAATTTTGCAAAATTTTTCAAATATTGCAATCGTTACAATTTTTAGAACGGAGCGAGTGTTCATATTGTGTCTAACATTCTGCTATACAAAGGAAGGGAAAATGTGATTCTGCTTTTGAATCTTAGCTATTGAACACAATCTACAAGAATGGGCAAAATATACGGAATGCGAAGAGAAAATGAAAAAGATTTTGAAATTTAACAGACTACATTATATAAAGTGCATAACAATAAATTACAACAACCATTATACAAAAATTAATGCTAGTAATTTAAAACACGTGATTCCAGTATTATTGAAGTTCCCGCTATTTAACATCACGTTTCACGTTATAAGCTAACACATGCCTGCTTATTTAAAAAATAATAAAAATTAATAGACATAACCCTGGAAGGAAAAGAGTAATAATAATAACAGTGAGTGAGCTAAGTTGAGTGAGACGTGCATTTGAATAGCAGAATGTCAGTTTCTTAACACAGCACTTGATACAAAACAAAAAAGAAACTGTGAAAAAATTATGCAAACTGAATTAGAAAACTCTGAAATTATTGTGTTCTGTAACAATACAATCAGAACAATTTCGCAGCACGGCGCTTTTACCTAATTAGTTTTAAATTGAATTTGGTTCTGTTTGCCAAGTTCTCTTCTCGTTAAGTAAGTTGATAATGTTTCTGAGAGCAATTTCTTTCGTTAGAAGAACGTCTTTGTATTACACAGAAAGTCAGAATTCAGAACTTTGCATTCGTTACCGATTTCAATTACATTTACTTTAAATATTAAACGCCCTCTAAAAGATTCTGTACAGTTCAATTAGCCCTGTATGATGTAAAAATGCTCTACGTATTCATCTTCCCGAAAATAAAAATTGTATGTTTTAGTATAAACTTATTTCTTAATATTATTGGCAAAACAGTTCACCTTTCAATCTCGAGTGCAAGTTTAGAAATTTATATAACATTTTTTATTCGATTCATAGTTAGTGACAAAAGTTGGACAAATAAATTGTGTATTGATACTTATTGCATTACAATAGATTTCGAATGTGAAATAAATTATATTATTATTTTATTAATCCCAAAAAATGGCAGGGTGATATTTGGAAAGTGTTATATAGTCTGTAAATAAAAAAAAAATCGTACAGATTGGAACTCAACGATACTAGTGTTTGTAAAATAGTGATATTCTAATACTGTATTATGGGAAATTTTTTTAGTAGGTTATTTTACGACACTTTATCAACATCTCAGGTTATTTAGCGTCAGAATGAGATGAAGGTGATAATGCCGATGAAATGAGTCCGGGGTCCAGCACCGATAGTTACCCAGCATTTGCTCATATTGGGTTGAGGGAAAACCACGGAAAAAACCTCAACCAGGTAAAGGCTGGTTCATAATAAACCGGGAACAAAAACGACAAATAAATGCGTTTAAATGTGAGTATTCACAATTAACTATTGTGAATGCTCTCATTTAAATATATTAATTTTAACATTATTTCCGTTCTCGTTTTTGTTGTCGTTTCCGTTTCCGGTTTATTGTGAACTAGCCTTAACTTGTCCCGACAGGGAATTAGGAGTAATAGCTGTTTATGTCCTTTTAAGATATTGAAAAGCAGAGTATAACTGGAATAAATAGGAAATTGTAAGTCAATAATAGATTGTAAGAGCAGAATTAAAGTAGAAGAGGAAACGTGAGCATTAGTGATAGAAATTAACCACATTAAATTTATCTCCCACAAGCCTAGCTAAATCTGAGAGACATAGTAACTGCATATCTTGGGTCAGAATTTTTTATTTTGTCGCATCAATTGCCGTTCCCTGACGATCTCCACAATTTTAAGAAATTTATATTTAAAAAAATGTTTTAAAAGAGATATCGATATTTATTCCACAATTATTACTTCTGATGAATGTTAGTAGCGTAAATCGATGTATAATCTTCCAATGACATACAGACGTTGACAAATTATTAGACTAAATTAATTATATGTGCAACGAAGCTGTAGCTATCGGTAGAAATAATAAACAAAAATGTATTTTGCACAGATATAATGAACAGAAAATTGATTCTTGAGGTCACTAATATTTTGTGAGCATTCCCTTATTCTTTATTAACACGTTGATTTTGTCAGGGATGCTGGAAACCAAAGTTTGACACTTTCTTTGAAAATCAGCATCATTTAGCCAGATATCAGACAGTGCTTAAATGTGTTCATATTTTGTTGTAAGCCTCTTTTTGTTCACTTTCTTCTTCAGTATAGATCACAGATTTTCAATTTCGTTCATGTCCGGTCTTCTTGCAGGCCATGAGAGAATATCTTTTGCAGTACATAATTAAAACACCAGTAGTACCAACATAGCCAGAAAAAATATATTTAACCACTGAAAAATATACCAGAAGATGTAAACAATCATATTTACAACAATAGAGACTGTGAATTATACTGATAGTTGATATGAAGAATTATATTAAATTTCCAAGAAAAACGTTTTAGTCTAATAATTTGTCCACGTCTGTTGGTACTACCACAGTCTAGTATATACAGTCACGAAGCTCGAGTTGTGAGGGTGCTAGCAACAATAGACTGTGCCGGTACTATTTCGCATTGTCTGTAATGAGGCTATATTAGCGATCCTAGTGGTTAGCAACTATCTATGGATGCATATTTACTACGTATTTAGCTTCGTGACTGAACATACTAGACTGTGGTACTACTTCCATTAAAATTTCTCTATGAATATAATTTCTTTAAAATATTTCATCAGTTCCATTTCCTTCGCATTTACAAAATAATAATAATAATAATAATAATAATAATAATAATAATAATAATAATAATATAAAACAGTTATATATAAACAGTTATATTACCGGTTGTTCTGCATGGTTGTGAAACTTGGACTCTCACTTTGAGAGAGGAACATAGGTTAAGGGTGTTTGAGAATAAGGTGCTTAGGAAAATATTTGGGGCTAAGAGGGATGAAGTTACAGAAGAATGGAGAAAGTTACACAACACAGAACTGCACACATTGTATTCTTCACCTGACATAATTAGGAACATTAAATCCAGACGTTTGAGATGGGCAGGCCATGAAGCACGTATGAGCGAATCCAGAAATGCATATAGAGTGTTAGTTGGGAGGCCGGAGGGAAAAAGACCTTTAGGGAGGCCGAGACGTAGATGGGAAGATAATATTAAAATGGATTTGAGGGAGGTGGAATATGATGATAGAGAATGGATTAATCTTGCTCAGAATAGGGACCTATGGCGGGCTTATGTGAAGGTGGCAATGAACCTCCGGGTTCCTTAAAAGCCAGTAAGTAAAGTAATAATAATAATCCTTTGCGTTACAGCCCACGAAGGGCCAAGACCGACCAGCCGGCTGCTGGCCTCACGGCCACTTTCCGAAACAGAGGTGGACGATCATCCAACCAGAATGGAGGTATCGTGTGGTTAGCACGATGAGCCCCCCAGCCGTTATAGCACACTTAAATACCATAGACGTATGCCGGGATCGAACCCTCAACCTTGAGCACAGAAGGCCAGCGCTATACCGACTACGCTACGCAAGCCGAATCCCACGTTGCATATAGGGATTAGGTAGTTTTGATATTCCAAAATTCTTGACTTTCACAGTTGTATGCTTTTGGCGAAGTATAATAATCGCGATAATAACATTTTATTGCCTGTAGATATTACTTCACATTTGATATCGCACTAAATGAGATTGCACCAGGATATGGGGCTCAATCGCTGAAACGGGATTCTGAATAGTTTATATCGTAGAGCTGGAATGGAAGCTGATATCTCGGAGGTTTATTGCCGACAACCTCGCCCCCCAAACACACTCTACTCTTCATTACTTAAAACTAGAATAAAATATGTTACTCATCGGCGGAATGGTCACTTAATTATTAATATGTTATTATGCTGCGAGAGCTGGAAACCAGTAGAGCTCCGTCGGCTTGCAGTTTGATTCCAGCCTGTTTTCATGGTTTAGGCCCGGTTGCAGAAACACTGATCAAAATATGATTGGCGATCAAGGAGGGTTTGATTGGCCATCAGTTCTAGTTCTGTTGCAGAAAGAACAATCAGTATTTGATCGGAGATCAGTCTTCCATCAGATTTGATCAACAGATTTTTGCTGGTTAAGTGACTGATCATTGATCAAGTAGGCCTATTTATGTTGTTCTCTTTATAGTGCAGTTACTGTTATTCATATAAGGTAGGTGTCCCTGATATGGCCATGCTAAGGTTTGAGAATTTTTCTAGCCGCCATTTTGAAAAAATGTAAACAACATTTTTCTTACTCGTTCTCAGTCTAATGGACATTCTTAAAACAATTTCCTTTCCCCATAAAAATAGCTTTAATTGTCCAAAAAGTTCCAAATTCCAAAAGTCTACCTAGTGGCCATATCAGGAACATGTGCACATGATATGGCTACCCTTGTTCCATGTTCTACAAATTGTGATTGTTTTCAGTTTGATAGCGCAGTTGTGCTAAAATTAAATAATTTTGGTGTAAAACGAATAAACATGACACTTAATAATCTTTTTTATAGGCTAATTCAAAAGTGTAGTCAAAACAGGTTTTTCCATCAAAAAACCATCAGGTTTTTCTTAAAATACAAAACTTTTGCGTAATCCCAGCTATAATGCATGTAAATTTGTCAGGTGAAAAGACTAAAGTGAAATGAACCTGATATGGCCATGGTGCATTTAATATGGCCATATCAGGAGCAGCTAAGCTTTCACGAAAATCGTTTGATTATGAACAACTCGTAAGAGATACGGCATCAACGACAACACCAATCAACAGAACATTAAAAACTGAATGGAGTACGATGGTTTTCATGAAACAAGTATTTGAAAAACATGCATAAAACAAAGGAGACTTACCAGAGAAAAATAATAAGAGGTCACATGAAAACCGCAAAACAGGCAACTGACGCCATATTGCTCAACCTGACTGGATGGAAAACGATCAAGTGACATACAGTACCATGATGTCCTTTCACTGGATGCTGCTGCAATGTAGCGGAATTTTTTGGTTAACTAACTCACAATAGGGGGGGGGGTGGCTATATCAGGAGCATGGCCATAACAGGAGCACCCACCTTAGTAAATAGTTATAGCGTAACAATATTGTTTTCGACATAATGGATTCTTCTGATGAAGAAATTTTAGAATGAAAAAATATATATATTAAGAAGAAGGCGTTTCCGTGACAGACATGAATTGTTTTTATGTATAATGACAGAGAATTTGAGCAAAGATTTAGGTTAAGCAAGGATTCGTTGTTTTGTTACTTTCGAAAATTGGAACAAATATATGCAGACAGACAATCGAAATCTTCCACTTTCTCCTATAAACCAGGTTCTAATAACGCTGAGATTTTATGCTGTTGGAATTTTTCAGGCAGTCTTGGGTGATCTTGTAGGGGTCCACAAATCAACTATTTTCCGAGTAGTTAGGAATGTTACGTATGAAATTGCTTTGTTATCGCAGGATCTCGTAAAGTCCCCAAACTCAGACAGGAAACGATTTGAAATCCAGAGAGAATTTTCAGCCATGTCAGGATTTCCAAGAGTATCCTAATATTGGTTGTATTAGACTGCTCACATCCCCATCCAATCACCTGGTTGAAATGATGCCGAACTTGATCAAAATAGAAAAGGTTACGAACTCAACTTGTGAACAGAGAGATGGGAAAAAGGATTATTTTGGGCTATGGAGCCTATGCATATTCCAATTTCTTGTCGACTCCCCTAGCAAATCCCACAACAGAAGCCCCCTCACGTTCTTTTTTTGTTTGCTTCTTTTTTTTACTATAGGCTATTGTAGTCTATATACAAATAGAATCCTCCTGTTTCCTTTCTACAAAAAGGAACAAAACAGCAATACAGTCACTTGTTTTCCTAGTCACCGCCCACTTGATGCATTCGTTTCGCGACTTTTAAAGAGCATCAAATTGGCTGTGGTTGCTAAATAGCGCTGTTGTCAAATGCATTTCTTTCTCAAATCAGCAATTATTAATAAATCGGAACAAGTTGATGGGAGATTTACGTTTCTGAAACGCAATGAACAATCAAATAAATCAGACATCAACTGATAGGCGATCAGGGACTGATTTGATTTGCGTTCCTGCAACCGGGCCTAAGTGGTGTAGTTTACTAACTATTGCAAAAACATTAGTTCCGTAATAGAATCAATAAAGACATTGTAGTTTCCTTCATTCTGAGTGGCAGAGTGAAAAGAGAAGACTGGAGTTTGTTAAATACGAGTGTCTTAATAATAATAATGATTTATTTTAGCTGGCAGAGTTAAAGCAGCAAGGCCTTCTCTTCCGCTCAACCAGCAAAAAGTGTATATACATATGCATGAACTTACAAAGAATTCAACAATTTGATTTAGATGAGAGTTACATGTATACAAGAGTTATTTACGAATTGAACAACAAAATACTATGAACTATTAATTAAACACTGAAATAAACTGTGTAGCAGAATTAAGCTAAAAATACATAGAATGTTAATATATTTCAAATAATATTAGATAATAGAAAGAGATTATTATGAGACAATTTTGAAAATACAGCACTATCAGGATGATGTCTAAAGAAAGAAGTAACAATGTGGTCAGTGATAGTTTAAATCAATATGATTGGAGTGAAATGCTAATAAGGTTATCTTTTAAGCTGTTTTTAAAGGTGTTCATTGTCTTGCAGCCCCTAATACTTTGTGACAAGGAATTCCATTGACGCGAGGTGGATACTGTATAAGATGATGAATAACAAGATGTTCTATGAAGAGGTATACTTAGCGTGCCACAGATAAGTGATCTGGTATTTATGTCGTGGTTAGAGTATAGATAAGAGAAACGAGACGAAAGGTAATTTGGTGTTGAGGTGTGCAGAATTCGAAAGAGTAAAGACAAAGAGTGTAAAGTTCTGCGTTCTTTAAGTCGGAGCCACGAAAGACTTGCGAAGGACGGTGATATGTGATCATATCGTCGGATGTTGCACACGTTTCTGACGCACATATTCTTAGCTCGCTGTAACTTGACTGACAGTTCAAAACGTCACAATAATCGAAGTGCGGCATTACTAGGGTTTCTACTAGGGTAAGTTTTAGTTGCAAGAAGTTTCTCAAGCGACTCAAACAGTGAATGGAGGAATAGATTTTTTTTATCGTTTCTTTAACTTGAAAATTCCAACTTAGATTATTATCAAAAAAGAAGCCAAGTTTTTTTTTTACGACAGATGAATAAGGGATTAGCGTGTTGTTAAGGGTAACAACTGAAAGATTACTGTTGTTAAGGGAGTTAACTAAACGCTTATGTCCAATAATTATAGCTTGAGTGTTACTTGGATTAAGTGCGAGTCCGAAATTGGCCCCCCAAGTGGAGACAGTGGCTAGGTCACATTTCAACTTGTCAATCGATTCATTGATAATTTTGATAGCAGTGAGTGGAAAAGCTGTGATTGGCCAAGGAGTGCAGGTACGTGACCAATGTTTTTCAACATTGCTGTAACATATGTGTAGATTGAATTGCAAATTTCTACTTCTGAACAAGACGAAAATGATTGCTTCACATTTATTAGAAGCACTTGTTACAGTTAATCAACATAAAACTATTCGTAGCTGAAGAATTTGTCTCTAATATATCGAGTTTCACTGCAGTTAGTGCAAAAATTATCAGCAGTTTCTTCAGTGGAATTCACAGCTTGGAAACTTTCACTTTGCAGTGCTGCTTACATCGTAAGTAATTATCCACTTCATTTCTTTCCAGTGTAATTGCTCACTTCTGAGTGCAATTTTCTACCGACTGCTTTGACTTGAGAATTAATTACCCCTTTGTATAAGTCGTTTCTTATGATGCACCGCCGACAAAATTAAACACGGCAAAATAATATACAGTTTCGCCGCATTACTTATAGAAAGGGACGCTCCAAACCACATATCAAAGAAAATAATTCTTACTAAATATACAATAATAATAATAATAATAATAATAATAATAATAATCATCATCATCATCATAATTCTGTCAAGTACTAGTCCCAAAAGAATTGTTACGGCCTGAAAAAGCGATTTTCTTGCCATCTTTTCATAGGTCGACCAAGTGACCGTTTCCCATTTGGACGATACTTCATTATTGCCTTAGGGATCCTGGATGAAACCATTCTGAGACGTGTTCCTTCCAGTTTAACTGATATCTGGAGATATAGTCCAGTATTGATAACACATTAAGTTCTTGAAGGATATCTTCATTTTTCTTTCGATCCCATTTAGTGTAGCCAGCTGTTCGGCGCATGAATCTCATCTCGCAAGCTGTTAGTCTGCTTTCATCTTTTGTCCTTATAGTCCACGCTTCACTCCCATAACAATTAATGATGCCCATTGATTTGTCGAATTTACAATTTTCTCTGATAAGTCCAAATTTTCAACAAAAGAAAGTTTATATCCTAAATAATTAAACTCATTAACTCTTTCCAAAATTGTGTTATTTAAACAAATTTTGCTTGGTATTGGGTATTTACCACAAAAGGTCATTATTTTTGTTTTGTTAATGGATATTTCCATTGAATATTTTTGAGCTGTTAAACTTAAATTGAGTATATTATTTTAATGTAAAGAAGTACATATGATATTTCCATGCAGATATTCTGCGTCATCATACGATGAAAGAGTAATGGAACGGAGAAAAATTCTCTCCGGCGCCGGGATTTGAACCCGGTTTTCAGCTCTACGTGCTGATGCTTTATCCACTAAGCCACACCGGATACAACTCCGACGCCGTTCAGAATCGTCTCAGATTAAGCTCCAACTCTTGGGTTCTCTCTAGTGGCCGCCCTCTGCACTACGTCATAGATGTCTATGAACGCAGGACCGAAGTCCACACATGTGCTGAGGTGCACTCGATGAGTGACTAGTTGGCCGGGATCCGACGGAATTTTAAATCACAAGTGATTTTTATCATATGTATTATTTTAATGTACCGAAGTTATATGAAACCATGCAAACGTCATCAACGATGAAATATTTATGGAAAAAAAATTCTTCCGGCGCCGGGATTTGAAAATGATTCCACTAAAAAGAACAACTCCGACGCCGTTCAGAATCGTCTCAGATTAAAACTCTTGGGTTCCCTCTAGTGGCCGCCCTCTGCACTACGTCAAGATGTCTATGAACGCAGGACCGAAGTCCACACAAGCACTCGATATGAGTGATGTTGGCCGGGATCCGACGGAATAAAGCATTGAGCTGAAAACCCGGGTTCAAATCCCGGCGCCGGAGAGAATTTTCTCCGTTCCACTCTTTCATCGTATGTTAAATTGAGTAGCTTAATATCAAAGACGGACATCTGACTTCAATGAAATTTAGATAGCATCTTTTCATGTTGTTGCCATTTATAGTGAAACCATATGCAAAAACATTAAGTAAAATAAATCTTAAATATTCTGCGAATTAAAAAATTGCCTCTAGATTATGGGGAAGACAGATGTCCGTCTTTGATATTTTACTCAATTTTCTGAATATTGCAAATCATCTTCTCATGTTGCTAGTAAAACAAGATCATCTGCAAACGTTATTGCAAGTAATTTTAAATTTATGTTAATAATAATAATAATAATAATAATATTATTATTATTATTATTATTAATATTGATAGTAATATTAATAGTACTTAGGCCTACAGTACTTAGCCTATAGCTTTTAGAGAATCCGACGGTTCATTGCCGCCCTCACATAAACCCGCCATCGGTCCTGAGCAAAATTAATTCAGTATCTACCATCATATCTCACCTCCTTTAAATCAATTTTATATTATACTCCCATCTACGTCTCGGCCTCTCCAAAGGTATTTTTCCCTCTGGCCTCTCAAATAACAATCTATATGCATTTCTGGATTCGCCCATACGTGCTACATGCCCTGCTCATATCAAAGTCTGGATTTGATGTTCCTAATTATGTCAGGTGAAGAATACATTGCGTGCAGTTCTGTGTTGTGAAACTTTCTCAATGTTCCTGTAACTTCATCCCTCTTTATTTTTTTTAATTTTTTATTTTATTGGGTTATTTTACGACGCTGTATCAACATCTAGGTTATTTAGCGTCTGAATGAAATGAAGGTGATAATGCCGGTGAAATGAGTCCGGGGTCCAGCACCGAAAGTTACCCAGCATTTGCTCGTATTGGGTTGAGGGAAAACCCCGGAAAAAACCTCAACCAGGTAACTTGCCCCGACCGGGATTCGAACCCGGGCCACCTGGTTTCGCGGCCAGACGCGCTGACCGTTACTCCACAGGTGTGGACTTCATCCCTCTTAGCCCCAAATATTTTCCTAGCCACCTTATTCTCAAACACCCTTAATCTCTGTTTCTAATGTGAGAGTCCAAATTTTACAACCATAAAGAACAACGGTAATATAACTCTTTTATAAATTGTAACTTTTAGCTTCTTGATAGCAGACTGGATGACAAAAGCTTCTCAACCGAATAATAACAGGCATTTCTCGTATTCATTCTGCGTTTAATTTCTACCCGAGTGTTATTTATATTTTATTGTGTTGTACCGAAGTACGCATGATATTTCCGTGCAGGAATTCTGCATTATCATATGATGAAGGATTCTCTCCACTCCATCCATCCTTCGTCTTTTATATTTATTACTGTTGCTCCAATAATAATCGTCGTCGTCTTCCTAACAAGTATTAGGCCGAGTGGTCTGTTACGGTCTCAAACTAGAATTTTCAGTCCATGTCTTCTTCGGACGACCTAGAGATCTTTTACCATGCGGATGGTAATGAAACAGTGCTTTTGGAATTCTGCATCGATCCATTGTTTGGAGATGACCCTTCCACTGAAGTTGATATTTGCTGATGAACTGCATAATGAGTTCAATTTGAAGTTCTTGCATTATGTCCTCATTTTTTTATGATCCCAGCGAGTATATCCAGCTGCTGCTCTCATGAACCTCATCTCACTTACTGTTATTCTACTGACATCTTTATTCTTCATAGTCCACGCTTCACTATCCAATAATAATAATAATAATAATAATAATTTATTTATTTATTTATTTATTTATTTATTTATTTATTTATTTATTTATTTATTTATTTATTTATTTATTTAGAATATTAACGTGCAAAAACAACAGCACAAGGCCAATTACAGTTTTGCACGATACAAAACAGAACAAAACAACAAATGATGATGAGTATGAATGATAGAAAATGGCAATGAGATGAAATACAAACAATATAATGGTCTACATAATCAATGATCAAATAATAATTATAAAATTGTACAATGAGATAATTGAAATAATGCAATAGTCTACATTAATCAATTGACCAAATGCAAGAAATAAAATGGACAAATAATTATTAAAATTAGGAGTTAAAAACTTAAAGATATACTCATTAAAATCCAAGTTGAATCCATGCAAATTAGCATATTTAATGCATCTGCAGACCGAGAGAGAGATTTAGGATTCTTATTATAAAACAATTTTGAAATCTTAAACCATTAGCAGGAATACGAAGACTGATATTGCTTATGAAAGATTCACAATCAATATCACCCTTAACGACTTTGCAAAAAAATAAATAATCAAGATCCTGACGTCTGGTGAACAAACAACCGCAATTGAAATAATTGCATTTAAACTCATAGTTATAATCGGAATTTGGTAAAAATCTATAAGAACACAGGGAAATAAATTTTCTTTGAATATTCTCCAATTTAGCCGAGTCAGTGGAATAATGGAGTTCCATACAACAGATGCATAAGCTTGGATCTAACGAACGTATAGTATAAAATTAATAAACACATAGGAGTGGAAAAAGAATAAGTTATAGACCTAATTAGACCAAGCATTCTTAACGAATGGGTATAAATATATTGCACATGATCATGGAAATATAATTTTGAATCAAGTAGGACACCAAGAGATAATAATAATAATAATAATAATAATAATAATAATAATAATAATAATAATAATAATAAAGTGATTATAATGAAGTAACTTAAATATTTATCGTAGTTATATCTAAACATAAACAAATTAAAGAACAATTATTTATAACCATAAATGATAAATACTTCCCTAATTTATCCTTAAATTTGTTGTATGACTGACATTCTCTGGCATAATTAGGTACGGAATTACAAAGTTTGGGAATAGTGGAACAGTGGAAGAAGATGAGTATGAGGATGTTCCCTAGGAATGTGTGGGAAATATTAAGGAGTTCTGTGATCATATGTCTAGGTTATGGTGGGTGAATACATTTTGAAAGCAGAACACGAAACAGACAGAAGTGGAGAAATGCAATATGTGAAAGAGGAGGGAAAGACAGCGATTTTTTTTCTACGAACTTATAGAGAGATGATGTTACAAGATTATTCCGGCGAGTACTGCAGACAAAACGGTCGCATGTATTACGAACACGTTGCAGTCTCTGCTCCAATGTAACCTTTAGGTCCGTAAACAGAATATCGCTATAATTGAACTGCGGCATCACGAGTGTTTACACTAACATCTTTTCAGGGAAAAGGATAGGAAATTCTTTAATCGCAAAAACGAGTGGATTACTGAGAATACTTTTTTTTAAAGCTCCTGAAACATGAATGTTCCAATTTAAATTTTAATACATATAATGGAAGGAGTGAGAAGGAGATATCCAAAGCCACACTTTTAACAAAAATGGTTTTTGTGCGAGTTCATTTCTTAAACCCATGGGGAAGCTACTTGTGAAATATTGTAAAGGTTGCTCAATAAATGACGTAATTACAGTGGGCTCTCCTAAGTTCGACTGAAGAGAATTGAAATTTCTGTCCAATAAGGGTAGTGGGTGTGGCAGGTGAAATGAATACAACTTCTTATTGGTTATCCGTCAACGAATACAGTACTGTACTTGCATTTCCTGCCCGCCCCGAGACTTGTGTATGCACTTCTATTACCACAGTGGGTTTCGACAGTTCCGTCTCACAAACGGCAAAACTCTCAAATAAAAAAAAAGAGTTCATTAATATAGAATCAGTGATTACATATGGGTGTCCTAATCAATAAAATATTCTGTTTCCTTTAACCCTTTCTTACCTATAGATACCATATGGCAATAATTAACTTTATAGCATTTATATACTTGTCTGTTACATATGAAGGTAAATTTTGCTGGATAACTTTTATTTCAATACATTTTCACCAATATAATTTTGTTTCAAATGTTGTCACTCCCGTAACTTGGTCACTGAATTGGTCCTAATACAGCTATTTGTTTCAACATGGATTGCTTGTAAATTTAATTTGGGTTAGAAAGGGTTAACAAAAGTATCACTACAAGACACAGAACCAATTCCAATTCAAATGGAAAACCCATTTTTTTAGTGCTCGTATAGGGGCGTGTCTAATTCTTCTACGTTAGCAGTCGAACTATAGAATGTCGAACTTGTTTCCTGTCGAACTTAAGAGCTTCCACTGTATACGCCGAAGAAATTATGATACCGCACCTAATAGCATTGGACTCTAAAATTCAATACATTCTGCTGTAAGATTATGTCTTTGTGGGTTAGGACTATATCATTCTTATCCCTTCATTACTTAGTATTAGTATTTATTTATTTGACCTGGTAGAGATAAGGCCGTCAGGCCTTCTCTGCCCCTCTACCAGGAGATTCCAACTATAATATGAACAATAAAATTACGTAGGGTTTTAATGATTCACAGAACGAAATTTCGATACCGTTCATTTTAAGGGGACAAAGATTTCTTATGACAATATAGTTTAACAATACGACCCTCACAAGTACTAACATTAAGAATAGCCTAACGAGATATTTTTCTAACAATTCTTGTTAACAATAATAGCTGTTTCAGGTTTCTCAACGTTTAATGGTTATATAATATCACAGATAAATATCTAAATTATCTCATTATTATTATTATTATTACTATTATTATTATTATTATTATTATTATTATTATTATTATATTATTATAACAATTTCTTACCAATGTTTATTATTGTCACACTAACATTAGTTATCCAGTTTTCATTATTTACTTTCATGTTGTTTTATGATATAGATATTAATGTAATAACTATGTAAACAAATGTATTTAATTAGAATTAGAGTCTGGCTGGGCGGAAGAGAAGGCCTACTGGCCTCAGCTCTGCCAGATTAAATAAATAAATTATTAAATTAAAATATTAACATTGTAACTCACTTTCTTCCATTTTTCAGGAGACGCAAATGAAGTTTTAAAATGATCGTGTAAATCAGTGTATACAGATATACAGATAACAATAAGATTTTAATAAGATTTTGGGAAGGTTTAGAGCTACAATGATAGTACTGGAAGAAAAGGAAGCTATTTAAGACCATATTAACTAGCATAACTCAAAATCATAAAAAATTGAGTTACAATGTTAGTATTTGGGAGGGTCGAATCGTGAATAACCAGCAATTTATTAATGTCTATGATGTACAGCTGATATTATATTAACCTATCAAACATATTTACACCTAAATGGTAAATTTTTTCGCATGCTAGAACCGAAGACTCATTCCGATCTAGTTTCCACGGATCTGCCGTCAGTACTTTCAAACACTGCCATTCATACCATCTCTGCACTAGCAGGAATAATAAGTGTTTCTGAATATTCATTATGAGAATGTACTATAAATATTTCAATATGTCATGTTATTTTAACATTCCCATCTAGAGACTCAGTGTAATTACATTTGAAACATCTACTCTTCTTTAAACGAAACAAGTCAACAAAATTATATATTACGTTTTACAAAACACGAAAATATTTACTTTTCCATTCGCAAACATTAATTTAACTTTGTTATGGCTAGAGGTATATCTTTACTTGGTCAAAATACAAACATTGAGAAATAAACAGGTTTAATCTCGAGCGTCCAGTATTGCAGAGGAAGTCTGGGTATGTCCCCCGAGGCAGAATGGGAGAAGTAAAGCAAATACAGGAAAGTAATAAACCTGAGTACAATCGCAGACTAAATGTACGCATTTATTTTGAAACCATAATTAGTGTAGATCTCGAGAGTCACAGAATTCTTCAGGGTGCAATTTTTGAATAATTAATTATTTGAAAAAATGAAGTTAAGAATTAGACAAGATTGTTACAATTTCTACTAAAGTTTTAAATTACTCGTCACAAGGGTCATATTCAAAGTCATGAGCAATCCATTGTTATAAATCTTAATTTTTATTTTTTAGACAAACAAAGTACATCATTTCAATTACAGACTTTTCTGTCACTTTTCAACATAATCTCCATTTCTTTGCACACATTTTCCCGGCGTTCTGTAAGTTTGAAAATTCCCTTGCTGTAGAAGTCCGTTTCATCTTCCCGAATACATTGACGCATTGTTTTTCGGATGTCCTCCAGCGTCTCGTAGCGTTGGCCTCGCAGCTGCTCCTTTACAGAACCGAAAAGATGGTAGTCAGAGGGTGCCAAGTCGGGACTGTAGGGAGATTGCGAAAGAGTTCCCACACAAATATTCTGATTTTCTCCACGGTGACACGATGAGTGTGAAACCAAGCGTTATCGTGTTGCAGGATGATCTTTTTTCCAGGGCGTTTCCAGCGTAATGCATGATTGAGCTTCAAAACTTTATGCATATAGGGGACAGCATTTATGGTCTGTCCAGGTTCAAGAAATTCAACCAAAATGCATCCCAGAACTCCTCAACTCCTTCCTTGTTGCGTTCCGTGGAGGCAGTTCGAGGACGACCGCTACGAGGCTCATCTTGGATGCTCGTGTTCCCATCTTCTTAACACTCCCATGCAACACATCTTCGTATGCACGCTGAAGTCGAATGAATTTCAGCAGCAGATTTTTCTCTTTAATAAGGAATTTAATGACAACACGCTGACGAAACGAAACCACCGTTGTCGATCATATTGCAAACATTGCCTGTGGTCACATGATAGAAGTTAATGACATCACAATATGTCAATACATAGTGTAAAGTATGTAGATTATGATCATGGTAATCGTTTTTGTTACATTGTTGAAATTAAGATTGAAGCAATATGTTGCTCATGACATTCAGTACGACCCTCTGTATTATCATTAACGATTTCAGATGTAGTCTATGTTCATTGAGACCAGTAGGAGGATGGAAGTAAACGTCAAAAAATAAACTATTGCAATTTCCATGATAGGCTACATTCATTTCAGGACAGAATGAGAATTTAATTATCTGATTATTTTATTAAAATAGAATCATTTACCAACGCATCATTACTTAGTTCTTTGCTGACATTCCACGAAAGTAAGGAATTAAATTCATGATATGTAAGCTAACTGTAATATTATTGACTTACCGTGACCAAGTTTATTTCTGAAAGCTGAAATTTCCATTGTCGATAAAATATAACTTCAATAATTAATCACCAGGCCTCGGTGTAGGGTCACCGAGTCACCAGGGTGAAGTTTGGGACTCAGAGAGATTAAAAGGCGTCATGAGCCAGGGATGAGGCGGCATTGGGAGAGTACAGTTGGTCTCGTAACAAAGTGCATTAGCGTCTTTCTTATTGGTGATTTCGTGAATCCGTGCGATCACCATACGTTTTTAAGATCCTCCGAGCAAAGAAGTATTCTTTATCCTATTTTATTTATTTTATTATTATTTGTGTTACTGCTAATTTCGATGTTTTATAATTCAGATTATCCTATATTAATAACTAGATTACATTACTTAGTTGATATCTGCTGTCGTTTGTTGATCTGAATGGAAGAATTTCCCTCAATTGAGGAAGACAGGGAAAGTGAAACGGGGAAACCAATTTTTTGGATGCGTTAGCAATCCTAAGGAATAGATCTTGGTACCGAATCTATCAGATAGATTTCCCCTTCCCTATCCCTAACTTGCCTGATGATGGACCGACAAGTAACTTCGAAACATTGGATATCTTTGCACCTTTGTAAATAACCAATTCCTTCCATCACGTTGATTTTCACGAAAATATAAAATAATATTTGAGATAATATCCTTAATATTTTCTATTGAGATTATTAAAAAAAGACAACTGAAATAAAATGAACTATGCTAAAAATTATTAGCTGCATATATCCTAACGCAAGATGTTGTAATTTATGTCCGACAAGACTACAATAAAATGATAATATAAACACAGTATCGTTACTTTCATTACATTAATAATTTTCCTTTAAAATAATGTAAGGTTTCTTAAGCACTAGAAGAGTATATTTGTCAATGTGCCCAGCACAATGTTTAAACCCAAAACATAAAGGTATGTAGCCTACTCTTTCAAATAACATCTTAAAATCTTCAAATTGAATACTATAAAATGTATGCCTCGGCCTATATTCGGATGGAATACTAAATCTTTCTCCATTTGAGGAAGAAATCATATGAGGTCTAAATTCTTATTATTGATATGAAGACAAATTGCTATTATTTTCTTTCCTACGGCCTGGAAAGTCCTAGTTGAGTTCCAGGTGGTGGCAGCATCTCTCTCGTTGGCGAAACTTCCAGAACGACCCCAAGGTTCACTCCGTCTCCTGTCGAATAGAATACCGGGGTTTTCCCGGGAGTAAAAGGCGATCGAAGCGTGGTGCCGACCACAGCAACTCATTCTAGTGCCGTCGCGTCGTCATGAAACCATGCTCCTACGGGTCGTCATTGTGTGTAAACTGGACACTTTTATCTTCAAAATATATTTAAGTTCTTTCATACATTCATTGAATGTGATAATCAATTAATATGCTAGGAGAAAATCCATAAAAGTTTAGGGAAAACGCGGAAATTCTAGTTGAAGCAAATAAAGCGATAGGGTTTGAAGTAAATCCCGAAAAGACTAAGTATATGATTATGTCTCGTGACCAGAATATTGTACGAAATGGAACTATAAAAATTAGAGATTTATCTTTCGAAGAGGTGGAAAAATTCAAATATCTTGGAGCAACAGTAACAAATATAAATGACACTCGGGAGGAAATTAAACGCAGAATAAATATGGGAAATGCGTGTTATTATTCGTTTGAGAAGCTTTTGTCATCTAGTCTGCTGTCAAAAAATCTGAAAGTTAGAGTTTATAAAACAGTTATATTACCGGTTGTTCATTATGGTTGTGAAACTTGGACTCTCATTTTGAGAGGAACAGAGATTAAGGGTGTTTGAGAATAAGGTTCTTAGGAAAATATTTGGGGCTAAGAGGGATGAAGTTACAGGAGAATGGAGAAAGTTACACAACGCAGAGCTGCACGCATTTATTCTTCACCTAAATAATTAGGAACATAAAATCGAGACGTTTGAGATGGGCAGGACATGTTTGAGTCCATAAATGCATGGCCTATAGAGTGTTAGTTGGGAGGCCGGACGGAAAAATACCTTTGGGGAGGCAGAGACATAGGTGGGAAGATAATATTAAAATGGATTTGAGGGAGGTGGGATATGATGGTACAGACTGGATTAATCTTGCTCAGGATAGGTACCAAATGCAATGAACCTCCGGATTCCTTAAAAGCTAGTTAGATTAGATTAGATTTAGATTAGATTAGATTTATTTATTTAACCTGGTAGAGATAAGGCCGTCAGGCCTTCTCTGCCCCTCTACCAGGGATTACAACTATAACATGAACAATAAGATTACAATTAATATTAAATTTACAATTACAATTACAATAAAAATTAAAGTACGACAAGGATTAATGAAAGCTAGACATTCTATCAAAAGTTAAGAACAAAGAATATTTTTGTATTTACTAAATTACAAATTAAACCTACAATAACAAAATTCTATAGTGATTAAATTACCGGATATTGAGATATTTTGTGGTAGATTAAAAGAACTATTTACAAGAAACCATGTTGAAAGTCTTGCTGACCAAGTGCCTAGTAAGTTTGCGTTTGAATTCAAGGGACAGTCCCTGATGAGGTAACGAATTCCAGAGTCTTGGCAGGGCTATTGTGAAAGAGGATGAGTATGAGGAGGTGCGATGGGATGGTATTGTTAGTATTGTTTCATGACGAGAGGGTGTGTTCAGATTGTGGTGGGAAGAAAGGTAAGTGAAGCGAGACGACAGGTACGAAGGAATAGAAGAGTTCAAGATTTCGAAGAGAAAGAGAATTGAATGTAAATTTCTTTTCTTATCTAGTTTAAGCCAACCTATTGCAGGGATGGGGTAATATGATCAAGAACATTGCTTACAAAACGTACACACAAATTATGAGCAAGTTAAACAATTAAACAATATATTTTATTAAATGATGCAATAGAAGAAATACGTTGAAAGAACACATAATCTCTCACAATATCTTTCGTGTAGACTATATTGAAAGCACAGATATTCCAGGTTTTAATATTTTTGTTCTTTTCCTTTTTGTTGCACCACCATAATGCAATAATATGAAAGTAATTGAATCTGTTTTTGTGAAACCTCTAAGTCACGCAATAAAAAGGTTTAGGGAAATATAAAAAACTGTTAAAGAAATGCATGAGTTTAGATTTGGAATATTTGAATTGGGAAATGTTGGTATAACATAAAGAATATTTCTATATGTAAAAAATAGTTTTAAATAGAATATAACTCAATATTCATGTTTGAAAATGCTTGACGTACAGAGTTTCTCATATTCTGGTAAAGGTTTAAGAAAAAAATTATTATTCGTGAAATAATTGATAATTAAGTTCAAAAATAATACGAATTTGATTCTCGGAACGAGTATTTAGAAGCTGACTTTATACTTTTTGCATCATGTGAATAAATTTTACTCTAATCTCTATGAAATTTTCACTAAGGACATAAATAATAAAGTTCTGCATGAAATAATCTAATACAGTAATATATTACATAAAAGATAACATTATTCTAACAAATCCAAAATTCAGACACAAAATAATTAATTTACAAAACACAACAGCTTGGGCTATAGTTTGTTCATTCTGTGTCAGCTTTCACACTGAATTATGGGTGTTCTCCCGAAAACTAATTTTCAAGCCCACATGTCACAACAGAAATGCCGTTTGACTTGTGATATTTTTTATACAAAACGGTATATTTATCCCCACAGAATAGTTATTAGTAGACTTCGTGGAATTGCCACATGAATCGCAAGGTTTACTGTGCACGCGGTATAGATTGTATGAGAAGGGGGCGTGGAACGGATGGAGTATGCATCTAATGTAAACACTGAGCACTATACTGCGGTTACAATAAAACCTGTATCCTGCATTCAAGAAATGTAATGAATGATCATTGAAGCAGGAAATGTCTAAACATGTAAATACACATGAATATTTGCATTGCAGTGAAGAGTTACGTACATTTTCAGCGACTGCAAAGTAACCTCCTCCGACGGTCACTTAAACAGTTTTTATTTTGGGAAAATGTACGTTCAACATCACACGATGTAATACGTACATATTTGAAGAAAGGAAAGTCACTACTTCAGATGTCTTGTCGTGACCCGATAGTACATCATTTATAATACAAAGTTGTGAATAGGCAAAATTTTTAGCAATAATGTTTCTCAACTTACATTTCATTTTTTCTGAAATTAGTGAATTGTTATTTTGGATAACACTTTGTGATACTTTATCCACTATATTAAGGGCTTCTGAGAGTTGTAGTTTAGGCGATTCTAACAGGATGATGCTTTTGGACAAGATATTAAAATTAGAATCAATGTTCTGTTCAGAAGCCAATGATTTTACAGCAGCAATAGCGGAACTGTCTGTGCTATCCAATTACCTCCATTATTTTGCCGTAATGTTCTGCATAATAATTATTAACAGCATCCAACCACGTTCCCCAACGGGTCAAGACTGGCTGCGGGGGTAAGGGTATTCCAGGGGAAATTATTTGTAACAGCAACTCTCTCATTGTAGTATGTTTGATTGAATTCTTGTCTGCACTGAATAAAATATGTTAAGCTTTGACTATTGCAACTACAGTAATTCAAAAACAAGTGCTTACTTAGGTATACATTAGCTGCAGATGCTCTATCTATTTGGACCGGTCACATCTCTTAACATGAACTGCTTATACTACAAGACTGGGCGGTCGCTCACCTCCTCTATACTACCGTACATCGGCAACCTGATTGCATGCTGCGTGTGGAAATTCAACGAAGTCTAGTAATTAGCAATAAACTCAATTTTTGTTAAACATTTGACTTGTGGAGTTTCTCAAAAATCCCATTCAATTATTGATATTATTTAATTTGAAAGATATTCTGTAAAATATTGACCTTAAATACAAAGTAAGTTAAAATAAATGATTTATCAACAAAAATCAACATATAACTGCAGTACGTAAGTTAATCAGAAACACAGGATCACCAACTGAGTGGTTTGAACTCAGAATCACAAGGCTTGAGTTTAAACTATTCTACTTTCAAGATAGTGTTAAAAATACGGTACATGGTTTAAACCATGAATTAATAAATCTATATTAATAATAAATCTGTAGCAGAAATTTTTCTGGTAATTTTCGATTTTCCACAAATAATTGGTCCTAACATATATAATTAACCACCCTGAAACCAAAAATCGCTTTTTTGAAATTTTTGTTTGTATGTCTGTCTGTCTGTCTGTCTGTCTGTCTGTCTGTATGTTTGTTACCTTTTCACGCGATAATGGCTGAACGGATTTCGATGAAAATTGGAATATAAATTAAGTTCGTTGTTACTTAAATTTTAGGATATATGGCATTCAAAATACATTGTTTGAAAGGGGGGTTATAAGGGGGCCTGAATTAAATAAATCGAAATATCTCGCTTATTATTGATTTTTGTGAAAAATGTTACATAACAAAAGCTTCTTTAAAAATAATTTGCGATAAGATTTATTCCTTAAAAAATTTTGATAGGACTGATATTTAATGAGATAAATGAGTTTTAAAATTAAAATAACTGCCATCTAAGGCCGTGTAATGAATTAAAAAACAAATGACTTCGTCTATAAGGAGCCTTGGACAGCAACAATCGATAGCTATTAAACATAGCCTACAGAGAATGTTTCTGTGTTTGTATGAAGTAATATCAGAAGCTAAATTAACTGATTTGTATAATTAATTATTATTTCACCATTGGAAAGTGTAGTTTGTCTACATGGACATAATGCTATAATGTTATTACAGTAACGTCTGAGTAAATCGAGGACAGGTAAGATTAAAATAGCTTCTTATGCACAGAAAATTTGATAGGCTATTTTATACATTCGTTTTCTGTATTTCTTAAAATAATATTTATGTACACTCATTTCAATCTAAGAGAATTAACGAACAACGAGAGTGTATTGATTTAGTATGCAGTAATAGTACGTTAGCTTAGCAATCCATTATTTTATAATTCAAATTTTAACTATGCTCAATTGAATCGTGTTAAAATACATAAAATATGTATGCAATAAATGCAATGCAAAAAAATTGGGTAATGAGCGAAGCAGATTATCTTGCGCTGTTGTAAAAGTTGTTCCCTGGATCAAACGTCCTATTTTAATTACGTAATTACTTTATATTTATTTCTAACAGGTGCAGCGGAGCGCACGGGTACGGCTAGTATTGTAATAAATAATACCATAATTACATAACATAAAACAGTAAAAAATTTAGGAGTATATTTAGATTCAAATTTAAATTTTCAAAGTCAAGTGACTTACATATGTAAGAAAATTTTTTCTATAATTCATTCCCTCAAACATTTAACCATCGTTCTACCTCTCAGCCTTAAAAATAACCTGATCGAAACTTTAATGATGCCCAATATCATGCTCTTTCAACTACATTCCTTAATAAATATATATTTTTTTTATTTTGTGGTAGAAGAGAATACTGATATTTGACAATTTTTTTAAATTAATTTATTTTTATCAGACAATATACCAAGAGTAGAGAAGTGATTTTGCATCAATTTGTGGATATGACATACATAAATACATAAAAAAATCATCACAGAATGTTGGACAGTTTTTTAGTTATGAGAGAAACGCTCCATCATTGCACAGTGAACTGCCACGATTTTGAATTTTGAAAAAAAAATGTAAATGTATTTTTTTAAATAGTAAAATTATTTTTTTCATATAGCAGAAGGACAGTGTTTTAAACGTACTAATTTTTACTACAGTACAAGATACCCTTAACAACACGCTAATCCCTTATTCATCTGTCGTAAAAAATCTTGGCTTCTTTTTTGATAATAATCTAAGTTGGAATTTTCAAGTTAAAGAAAAGATAAAAAAATCTGTTCCTCCATTCACTATTCGAGTCGCTTAGAAACTTCTTGCCCCAGCAACTAAAACTTACCCTAGTACAAACCCTAGTAATGCCGCACTTCGATTATTGTGACGTTTTGTTAAGTGACCTAACTTCTGAACTGTAAGTCAAGTTACAGCGAGCTCAGAGTATGTGCGTCAGATACGTGTGCAACATCCGACGATATGATCACATATCACCGTCCTTCGCAAGTCTTTCGTGACTCCGACTTAAAGAACGCAGAACTTTACACTCTTTGTCTTTACTCTTTCGAATTCTGCACACCTTAACACCAAATTACCTTTCGTCTCGGTTCTCTTATCTATACTCCAACCACGACGTAAATACCAGATCACTTATCTGTGGCACGCTAAGTATACCTCTTCATAGAACATCTTGTTATTCATAATCTTTTACAGTATCCACCTCGCGTCAATGGAATTCCTTGTCACAAAATATTAGGGGCTGCAAGACAATGAACACCTTTAAAAACAGCTTAAAAGATAACCTTATTAGCATTTCACTCCGATCATACTGATTTAAACTATTACTGACTACATTGTTACTTCTTTCTTTAGACATCATCCTGATAGTGCTGTATTTTCAAAATTGTCTCATAATAATCTCTTTCTATTATATAATATTATTTGAAATATATTAACATTCTATGTATTTTAGCTTAATTCTGCTACACAGTTTATTTCAGTGTTTAATTAATAGTTCATAGTATTTTGTTGTTTAATTCGTAAATAACTCTTGTATACATGTAACTCTCATCTAAATCAAATTGTTGAATTCTTTGTAAGTTCATGCATGTGTATATACACTTTTTGCTGGTTACGGAAGGCTTAACTCTGCCAGCTAAAATAAATTATTATTATTATTATTATTATTATTATTATTATTATTATTATTATTATTATTATTGTTATTTTTATTATTATTATTATTATAATTAATATTATTATTATTATTATAAGATACAATAATGGAGAAAAAAATATTGAATATTTCCATAATTTTACTGCTATAGCTTTACCTAACCCCTTAAATCACTAAACCTACATATAGGCTTTACCGCCACTGTCGAGGTTCCTCCGATCTTCACTCTGTCTCTAGAATCGTAATAGTTGGTTTTCCTGTCAGTAAATACATTTCGTGATATAATGCACAGGCAGTGAGATCCATAAAAGACGAAACTTCCTGAAAACTAGGGAGAAGTGAATTATGAATCTTCCCTGAGTACCTGTGACAACATAAGCCATCCTTCCTCATAAACACAGATAGAATATGAGAAAAGTAATTTCTGAAAGTTAGCTTCAGCATAATCCAACTTCCTTCGGGATACACCTTATTTCATCTCCCTAAACTACAATGTAGGTTTCACTTATAATCTCTAAAGAGGTTTCTGCAGCGTTCCTCCGAAATAATAAATCGTCTACTTCTTTTTAAAGCAATTAACCCTAACTCTCAACTTTAGGTAACAAAAGCCATCAACGCCAACGTCTTTTGTGAAGATGTAATATAGTCAGAATTCAGGAAATTTTATAACGCGGCGTTATTTAATTTTAACCTTAATAAAAAAGTGGATCATGTGTTTAAGTATAGCAGAGAGTCCAAATTGAATATTTAACCAACCTGAACTCTAGAGAGCGATCTAATGTTAATAAAGATAATAAGACCTAAATCCTTGCACCGCCATCAGGAGACATATTATATCTGCATAATCTGAAAGGAATAAACCGCAGTAAGCAACATAATTGTTTCCTTTTTTTCCGTCTAACGTGTGGGTTGAAATTAAATAAAGGTAGGATTCCTGTTTTTACGATTCAGTATTAGAAGTAAGTATTATATCATTGTTTTTCAATTATAGAATAGTACATTATGCAACGAGCCTATAATGGTAGTAATTAAGACGCGAGTATGTTTATCAAACGAGCGCAAGCGAGTTTTATAATTTTCATACCAGCGTCTTAATTACCATTATAGGCAAGTTTCATACGACTTTTTATGCTCGACCATATTTCTAACTTGAAATTATTCATAAGTATTCATGTTATTCTTATCTGACTGGGGAGCGGAACTGACCTTGTGCAGTATCTCGTAAATTGTGAGATGTGCGCAGACGCGAAAGTATTGATTTTTTCCGAGACACAAATGTAATTGACCTTGATATAATCTAGAGAGTAAAACAAACATTAATCTTGATATAACCTTGAAATTAATTTAGACATTGGAAAACGAGATGACAAATTGAATTTATTTGAATATTATTTACAATTAACGCTAATTATTATAGTAACAGAACATAACCTTCTGCGACAGTATTGGATTTCCAGCCTCCGTGACGTTTCGCTAGTTGTCTTTCGATTGCATATCCGAGAATAATCGATACTTGGGTTTTCATAATGCTACAATGGTGTTTTCTGATTGGTGGAACACCTGAACTTTAATGAATAGGTGTACTTTAATGAGGTCCATTGAAGGGCTGCTACCAGGTGCATAATTACTACATTTCGGCGTGGTCGTGCATAAAATATTATATTCGAATCAATGTTTATTGAATTAATTTATTAATGTGCCAATGAATAACGTGTGCCTCCATTAACTGAAGAACCAATTTAAGCTCTATCGATTCCATCGTAAGTGGCCAAAATCGTATTAATTACGCGAATTGTAAATTTCTTCCTCGTAAACTAAATTTAATCTTGTACAAACACTCGTGATGCCAAACTTCGACTACAGCGATATTATATTAAGTAACCTAAATACAAATTTGAGCAGCAGGCTACAACGTGTGCATAATGCGTGCGTCCGTTACATTTGCAATATTCGCAAATATGATCATCCCCTTCTTTCCAAACACCGTCTTGGTTAAGGCTAAGCGATCGACGAGCCCTGCATTCTCTTATTCTCTTATTTCAAATTCTGTGCACAGCTACTTAGCTTCTCGTTTTCAAAATTTATCCGCATATCATGAGCTAAGTAACAGGTCTCATCACAACAATTTACTCATTATACCTCACCACAAGACATCTTTATATTCTTCATCCTATACACTTTCAGTTGCTAGAAATTGGAACTCGCTTCCGAGTGATGTAAAGGGTTGTTGAAGAATAACTTCATTTAGGTCAAAATAACATAAATTCTTGCTCAACAGATTAATTACTGATTAATATTTGTTACTTATAATGAAACTAACATCTGTCCATTCTTATTATAATCAGTAATTTTTTAAACAGAATACAAATCCTCTAATGGCAAAATCTCATAACATTAATATTATTCTCATTATACCAATATATTTTAGATTTATATTTTGCTCCCTATAGCGTATTTCTACTAAACTATTAAATTAATTCTCATCATTTAACTAACTAGCTATCTCAACTTAAATATAAGTCTTTACATATTGCATATAAACTGAATTGAATTACATTAGCTTATAAATTAAATTATTACTTTTTCGTATAGGCTTATCTCCAACTATGTAAACATGTACTAGTTGTTAAAGTTTAACTGAAGAAAACTGCTGGGGAATCTTTAGTGTATTGTAAATATTCACAATTTAAATATGTCACTATTGTATTAATAAATGCTGGTTGAGTGGAAGAAAGGCCTTATGGTCTTAACTCTGCAAGAGAAATTAACATTCTTTCTCATTATTATCACACACCGTAACCCAACATTCGGATATCAACTCTAAAAACGAAGAATTCCTAAGATTACCTACTTATCATGAACTTTTTTTGAATCCTTTGATGTCAAACAGAATAATAGTTGAAGTCTCCAGTAGTAATAGAAATGTAAAAAAAAAAAAAAAAAAAAAAAAATGAAGGGTTCAGAGCCATAGTGGGCCAAACGCCATTTGTTAAAAACAGAGAAAGCAAAGTTAAGTGAATACCATAGTTTAATGATGAGTAACACATCATTTAGTTTTAATGTGCATACTCTATATTACTTGCTACTGTATATGTTTAATTAAATTATGGTAAGTAATTTTAACTCTTGTTCTTTCCGTTTTTAATAATGGCGCTTGGCCCACAATGGCTCCGAATTTCATAGTTTAATGAAGATTGACATATAATTTAGTTTTAATGTACATACTTTATATTACTTGCTATATGTTTCATTAAATTATGGTATTCACTTAATTTTAGCCCTTATTTTCTACGTTTCTAATATATGGTGCTTGGCCCACTATGCCTCTGAATACCATAGTTAAAACAAGATTGACATATCATTTAGTTTTAATGAGCATACTGTGACGGCAGGCCGAATACTCTCTGCGCTTCGGGGAACATCGTGCGCGTCCAGCAGGAGAGGGGGACGCGAGGAGGCGGCGCGGACGTGACGAAGGCAGAGAGGGGGAAGTAATGCGCCTGCGACTGAGGGAAGAAATCCAGAGAAATCGAGAGGTGCCATCTTCTGGACATCTGTAGAAATTTCCAGCATCGTGCTTTCCCGAAACTATGGTCTAGTTATAAATTGGAGACGCAAGAGAGCTGAAGGAGTTAGCTAGTTGCAGTTGCAGTCGTTGCTAGTTTCTGGACAGCAAGCAGTGTGTAGCAGTGAAGCCAGCTTCGAGACCGGAATTCGACTTGAGTGTGTCCGCAGCTGTGTGAGCGTCCTGGCTATTGGACTGTCGCCGGAAGTCCTGAGTTTGAGTGCAGTGGACCGCAGTTGGGGGACCTGAGTTCGAAGTTCAGTGGACTGTTTCTGAAGGTCTGGGGTTCGAGATACTGCGAACTCGAGTGACTGAGATAGAAGAACTAGCCAAGGCAAACGAACTGTGAACTGAGAACTGACCGTTCTGTGTTGTAAATAGTGCTTTGTGAACATTAGTTAAGATTAGCAGTACATTGTTGTTCTCAATAATCCTAGTAAATTGTCATTGTCGTCTGTGGAGTGCAATAACGAACACTGTGTTACTGTGTGGAGTGGAAATCCCACTGTTGACGGGAGTGTTTACATTTAATTATATCAAGTGATTATTGTTGTTTTGAATAAAAGTTGCATTCTTGTTTTGTATTAAAGTTACAATACTTTATATTACTCGCTATATGTTTAATTGAATTATGGTTGTCATTTAATTTTAGCTCTTGTTTTCTGCGTTTTAAATATATGGCGTTTGGCCCAGATTGACTTATCATTTGACTCATGCTATAAACACCTATAGTTTAATTAAAAGTATTGACTTATCAGCTCTTGTTTTTAGTTTTATATGTGCATACTTTATATTACTTGCATTTATATTGTTTAATTAAATTATGGTATAAACTTAATTTTAGCTCATGTTTTCTGCGTTTTTAATATATGGTGCTTGACCCATTATGGCTCTGATCACCATAGCTTAATGAAGATTGATTTATTATTTAATTTTAATGAGCATACTTTATATTACTTGTGATATGTTTCATTAAATTATGGTATTCACTTAATTTTAGCTCTTGTTTTCTGCGTTTTAAATATATGGCGCTTGGCTCACTATGGTTCTGAATACCATAGCTTAATGAAATTGACATCATTTAGTTTTAATGCGTATACTTTATATTACTTGTTATATGTGTCATTAAATTATGGTATTCACTTAATTTTAGCTCTTGTTTTTTTCCGTTTTTAATATATAGCCCAGCGCTTGACCCACTATGGCTCTGAATACCATAGCTCAATGAAGACTGACTTATCATTTAATTTTAATGAGCATATTTTATATTACTTGCTATATGTTTAATTAAATTATGGTATTCACTTAATTTTAACCCTTGTTTTCTCCGTTTTTAATATATGGCGCTTGGCTCACTATGGCTCTGAACCTTTCTATTCTCCGATAAATTTTTCCAACATTGTCTTTTCTCGTCAAAGATTCCGTGTGGAATTTTTTTTCGATCTCCAGCAACGTTTTAGTCATTCTAATGCCAAAAACATTTCCATTTTATTTATTTTTTTCATTTCCTGAAACTACACTGGCAATAATACCGTGTACATATTTAACAACCTTGTTGTGTATCGTATTTTACAGAAGGTTAATGGATGCATTAACAACAAGCCGTGCTAGATATGCTTTCAAAACATTTGAAATAAATACGAGTCTATAGTACTTCCGCTTTGTTTATATATCACTTGTGGTTTTTATTCCATTAGCGAAATTAAATGCGTGTCAATATGCACAGTGTGTTCACCCATACATCATACAATACTATGAAATAAAATGCCGGTCCTAGCAAGCTGTGAAAGTAGCTATTCAAATATATATCAGCAAGACAAATGGGAGGCTGTGTTTCAAACCTCAGCATGTGAAAACCATTATTTAACATTCATAACAAATCATTAAACAACGACATAAAAGTTTTGTTAACGTTTTATAAATTATTCTTTGTTTATTATTATAATTACTATTATCATCTTTGGCAATATCATCATCTTTGTCGTCAACTATTTAAATGTTTTATTAGGGAAATATATTTTATTCTCGCTTCTGCGAAGAACATGAATCAATATTATACATCCAACAGAACCACAATGCGTTAGGTATGCTACCAATTTTGGTAAGAAACCTAACAATAATAAAGGGCAAAACTATCTCTACATAAAAAAAATGCACAATGACATTTTGTGGCAAGGAACATAACATACATCGGCTGTTCTCCCTTCTAAATGACAAGGGAACTCTTCTTCCGATTCCTAATTAAAATTGCACTTTTTGAATTAGATTACTTTCAGTTATAAGCCTTTTCTCTCCCATAGTTTTGTAAAAATATAGGCTATTTATTTCTTTTTCCTTCCTTTCCCCTTTTTGTTCTCTTTATCAGGCGATGAATTTATTATCATAGCCTTTTTATCGTGAATTTTATTTAATTTTCGTATTTCTTTTCTTTTTTATTAGGCTATTATTTTATTACATTCCATTTTTATATATTCTTCCACACGTTTTTCCATATTAAACATTTGTACTAAATGAGTTGCTCTCACTAGGGTAAACATTGGTAATTTCGTGGCAGTGGTTATTTCGTGATACTTTTTCTTTGCTCTTTTTTGAACTAATCAATGATGTTACGAGATCCAAATTTCCGCCAAGGGATTGCATATGTTGTCCAGATTCCAGAAACATACAGCTAAGCTTTGTGTGACTATTGTAGTTGCTTCAGTGAGCTTTTATGTTTGGAGAGAGCAAGTTTGCGTCGACTTCTCAGGCATACAAATTTTGTGGATGTTTGTAATTACATTATAGGCTTATTACTAAAGGTAAGCATATGATATTTGGTACAAAGATTTATTGTATCTTCATAAAATTTTAGGAAATGTCTTTGGAATTTTAGATACATCTGTAGTCGCCATATAGGCTTAGTTTTACTGATAGAAATCTTAGCTGTTTGAGGCGAAATTTTGTTGAGCATTAAGTGTTACATTTTTTTTTATTTTAAAATTGTATTACAATAGGAATTTTAGAAATCTGAAGACAAGATGTGATAACAAAAAAGAAAACGGAGACGCAATGGGTTCAGTGTAGCTTCTGTTTGAATTGTTATCAAGCTAAGTGTCAATGATAAGTGCTAGATGACTTACTTGCAAGAATTGTGACAGAAGATGGAACATGGCTCCACCATTTTGGACCTAGTTACCCTAGTAATATAGGCTATAGTAAAGTCCGTAATAAAAGTGTTCACCCTTTCAGAGCAAAGAAGATCCCTTTTCAATTTCAATTTTTGCTTTGATTTCATTCTTATTATGTGTTGATATGTATTTCTATGTTTCCTTGCTATGAATATTAGACGGAATTACTATGTTTAAAGTATTGTAACAATAAATGAGAATTTAATTTGACTTTAATGCATTTTTTCACAATTCTTCTACCTCTCACGAAATTATCAATGCAATATCACGAAATTACACAAGGTTATCACGAAATAACCAACCTTTCAGCTTAAGTTGTAAAAGTGGTTTTTGGCACATATTCAAGAACGTATCCAATCTTTTTTATTTGTACAGCAAGTTGTCGTCTTTTAGATGAAAAAATCGGAATAAGGATATATTTACATATTTGCATTTTAAATTAGTTTTCATGAAATTATCACGAAATTACCAATGTTTACCCTATATTCCAATGTATTTTACTTTCTTTTTTTTCTATTATGGTATTGTTTTCATGCTTTTTAGTGTCGATTTCATTATGCTATTATTATTATTATTATTATTATTATTATTATTATTATTATTATTATTATTATTATTTGAATATGTTAGTATTCTGTTCTTTAACTTTTTGGAATATGTATGATAAGAACTTTCTTGTGTTAAATATTATTAACGTACCTTGTTAACATGTTTCGACCTATTTTCGGTCATCTTCTTAACTGGTCGTTGTTGGTCTTGGCGCCTCTTGTTTCCTGTGTGGGTGCGTTCAGAGACATCAACACATAAAACCAAAAAGCCAGAAACTTAACACACTAGAACAATATGAAATATACAGACACACGAAAACACACCCCAACGAAATTCTCAACACACAACTCAATTTCAAAACACATACACTCTTTGACTCTACAATTTACGAACGCACCCACATATGAAACAAGAGGCGCCAAGACCAACAACTACCGGTTCCGAAGATGACCGAAAATAGGTCGAAACATGTTAACAAGGTACGTTAATAATATTTAACACAAGAAAGTTCTTATCATACATATTCGAAAGTGATACAGTGTTAAAAGTTGTGTAATCAAGATGTTTAACTTTTTGTTAAATTTTAACTGCTTGTATACTTTGTGACCTGGTAGAGTGTAAGAGAAGGCCCTGTGGCCTTAACTCTGCCAGTATAAATAAAGAATTATTATTATTGTGACATATACTTGTTTCTTTAACTCATACACACTACTTTGAAAATGCCATGCCACCGCTGATACCTGCCCACACCAAGGACTTAATGAGAAGCTAGGGAAGGAAGAGATAGGAGTATGAAGTTGATGCCACACAGCGTGATTGCGCTGTCAAGGTTTGAAAGACAGACGTTCTGAAATAGATAGCAATGAATCACGAAATCTTCAGTCTTTGAATTAATACACGTTAAAATATCTTAATGACTTTACACACTATATAAAAATGATTAAATATATTTTTTAAATCATAGCCATTTGTTAAAAGTTCAAAGTGACATTTTTTTCGAAAATCATTTATTTCAGCTTATAATGTTCTTTGAACTGCACGCATTGTATTCTTCACCTGACATAATTAGGAACATTAAATCCAGACGTTTGAGATGGGCAGGGCATGTAGCACATATGGGGAATCCAGAAATGCATATAGAGTGTTAGATGGGAGGACGGAGGGAAAAATACCTTTAGGGAGGCCGAGACGTAGATGAGAAGATAATATTAAAATGGATTTGAGGGAGGTGGGATATGATGATAGAGAATGGATTAATCTTGCTGAGGATAGGGAAAAATGGCGGGCTTATGTGAGGGCGGCAATGAACCTCCGGGTTCCTTAAAAGCCAGTAAGTAAGTAAGTAAGTAAGTAATCGATTTTAATAATTATTATTACTAACTTACTCTTGTACTGCTTCCTCTGTTTCGGAAGTCAAGCCACACCGCTGCATGTTTGTAAATAAACTCATCTAAATCTAGCTTTTGGAATTGCAAAGGAAGTAAACTGCCATTTTATTTAATTGAAATATGAATATTCCTGAAACACTGATTACATTTCTTTCTTGCGAAACTAGCCAATTGTTTTTCGTTTTCCGGCATAGAAAATTAAAATTATATTTATACAATGGAGACAGATGAAGACAGAAGAGTACGTAGCAGACCTAATTGAAAAAGGAGATAACTTAGTTTAGACCAGGGATACAGAACTTGGGAAGAGAGGGGTGGAAGCATGGGGAAAGAGTTTGTTCCCCTTTCCACAAGGCCGGAGCCTTCAATGAAGTTTGTGTAACGTTTGGCAAGCACAATAAATATATATCTCTTCTCTCCCTACCGTACAATGACGCGAGGGTTGAAGGGAAGGGATGAATTACGTGTTCCGGCTTGTGACGTTTGCCAGAATTGTAGTACAGTTTTGCATCCCACAGTCTACAATGATGGCCTAAATAAAAATTCCAATGGACAGCAACAGGAAGAAGAAAACATGGCACACCGAACATTTTCATTTTAAATAGTAGGAACTGGAATAGTCTACTTAGAAATGTTAATTAGATTACTTCAAAAATGACTCACGTATAGTTGACTGATTCATTGTGTAACTCGTACGTGACCGTAGATGCGCAGTATTACCTGGAACGTAAAGAAAATAGGTAATTAAAATGTAACCAACGGCAAAAAAACTCAAATTCATTTTCTATTACAAAATTTTCTATTCTAAAATTAAAATACATACAACTTGTATTAAGTTATCCTTCTTTCATACTGTAACTCATTATGCAGACGAATGAGACATGTTGCATTTTTTCTGTTGCTATCACATTTATGGACATATATCGGGCAATCCAAAATATATAGCAATCATTATAACAAAGAATATTTTAATTAGTAGTTCCCCATATAGAAGTGACAATATGAAAGAATATGCTAATACCACAGTCTAGTATATACAGTCGCGAAGCTTGAGTTTTGAGGGTGCTAGGAACAATAGACTGTGCCGGTACTATTTCGCATTGTCTGTAATAGGGCGATAGTAGCGGTCCTAGTGGTGAGCAACTATCTATGGATGCATATTTACTACATATTGAGCTTCGTGACTGTATATACTAGACTGTGCTAATACCGTTAAATTTTAAGTCTCTTCCTTACAGGCCTACTTTTAATATACGAGGGTCATTTCATGAATAATACACGGGTTTCCAGAACTGTGAAGTGAATGACGCAACACGAATGAGAATGACGTCAGTTGCAGTTGAAGGATTGAGGAAGAAGCACGTGTGTTCGTTTAGTCCATAGCTTAATCTGTGTTTATGTAACCGGAACTGGAAATGGAGCGTACACGTATATTCCATTTCATAATGGAGGAATGTTGTTTCTCCTTCCCTTTTCTGCAGCTTTATATCTGCTTGGACGAGATGAGAAATTGAGACCATGATTTCGCTGAAAATTAAATTATTTTTGTACCACAAACAATTGAGATTCTCAAAAAAAAATTAAATTTGGTAATTGTTTAAATGTTCGCTGCAGAAACCCCGCAATGGGACCAATGTCTGAAAGATGGAACAGAATAGGACATCCAATAGCAGAGGCGAATGCTAGGTGCAATGCATTGCAGCATTAGCCACAGAAATGGCTATAGAGAGGCGGTTAATTTCACGCTTAGGCATGGTTAAGCCTCTCTATTAAACACTGATTACTGCCACATATGATCTAGATGGGTGTCTGGATAATATGACAAGGTCACACCTACATATGAACTGCGTGCAAATATTTGGGATCCTATTTCCTGTAATTTATGTCTGGTGAATACCGTTAAGAGTGAAATGTTTATGACTTCTCTAATAATATATTTATTTATTCGGACAATTCGAGATTTCAACCAAATCTATTTACAAAATTATGTGGCACTTGTGTATACTGCACATTGACAAAATTGTAAATTATACGTTATCGGGCAGCAAAATTAGCATTAAAATATATATATTTCATTAAGTCTGTAATAATGTTTTTCAGTTTACATTTGTTTTCTCATCGTAGTCCAATTTCATCACCAATATTATTTTCATCATGTAAACTGTAGTTTCCCCACATGGTGAAAAAAAAAAATATATATATATCATTTTATTTTTACTTCATTTTATTTTTTTATTTTTTGTATCTGCTTTTCTGAATGTACTTGACCCCAACCCTTTCCCTAATGTCCTTGCTAACGTCAGTCACACAAACTTACGGCCGCTGTTGCTAGCAGTGAAATAAACAGTACAGAGTACAGTGCGTTTCAGAAATATGTTGCATTTTCTATAGGAGAAAAAGCTTATATTATTGAGTTTATTTTCACACAGGTATCGTGTGTAGCATAACTGAATTTATCTGTGTGGACTGAGCACAAGTGAAGATTAGAGTTACCGAAAGTACGGTACCCTATAATATGGTGCGGTACTTAACACCATTATTTAAACAAGAGTTTTGTTTTACTGTTTGTAGGTACGAAGGACGATAATGGAAACTGGAATTATAATATAACCGAATGTGAACAACAGTTTTTTTCACAATTTTCTGATTATATCATTACGGAGTATTTTCGTAGAAATGTCATTAATCTGGTAGATACATTTAGAGCAACAGAGTGTACAGAAAGGAAGAAAAGTGTATGATGGCCAGCAAAGGTCAATGTTCTGAAATTTGTGGGGCAAATCATAGATTTACACCTATCGTAATCGAAAGTATTTCAACAAATGGTTTTATTAACTGTGACAGAAAATGCTGTAAAAGATGCTAGAGAAAGGATGCAGCGAGGTTCTAATAAGTCGGTCAAGAAGTTAGCTGTAGAAATTGGGGTTTCTTACGGAAGTGCTCACAAAATTCTCAGGGATAAATTAGATTAATAATATGCTGAATAAAGTAGACATTACATAATGAATATAACCGCCTGAAGAGTTGAGTTTGTGAAAAAAATTACTATTCTACTTTTTTTTTATAAAATACTGTAAAAGTAATGATCAAACTGAAAATCTTAATACTGTATTTCCCTGTAACATAAATGGATACACTAATTTTCTTTCCTCCTATAGCTAGTAAAATGATTTGTTTACATATTGTACTAGTAACACCAAACTCCTGTAATGGAAGGGGGTAACAGTGTTTTGGAGTACAGCCAGGTTAATGTTAAAAATGTTGGTAAAAATAAAATGATGTCCCTGTAGTTTTAAATCTAACGTGCTTGAATTTTCGACGTAGAATGTAGCGTCGAGATTTATACACTACTGGTGCGAACCTCAATGAGAACGGGAAATGCCCTGTTCTCACATGCTTAGTCCTTAAAGGGGACATTTACGTTATCGCAGTCAGCATAGTGTACTGGATAAATTACGAAATGACGACGATAATTAGGAGCGTTGCCAACACAAGTTCAGGGAAAATCGGTAGGCAAGAATAAATTTTCCCTGAATCCTTATGCTATCAATGTAAAGAAATATTTCTTTGTACAGTGAGAAGTTAAGTAATCTCTAAACTCTGAATGTCGACTATTTTTCTCCATTAAATAATGCGTATCTAAAATCCACTAAACCTAGCGGAAAATCCACGAATTTGGTAGCATTGGTATTGGCGGGCGTGTCGTACTGATGTACAGCCTCAACGGTTTCTTGTACGTTGGAAGTTCAAGCACATTAGATTGAAAACTACATATTTCCAACAACCTTCCCCTGTATGTTTATGTCGCCCTACTTTTGAATCGTCCTGTATATGTAACTATAACTACTAGAGTTCAATATATGTTTGTCGTAATTTTAGCTCGCTTCTCCATAATGCAAAAACAAAAGAAAATATATATGGGAATAACATTTTAACATAATGCTATGAGAGAAATACTTATTCTTTGAAAATAATCACCCTCAAAACATTTCTGTTAGGTCACCACATTACGTAAGCCAAGCACTTCCTGCGATCAGAGGGAAGTGCATTAACATTCCCAGTGCATAGCGTGTCTGAATTGAGACAGATTTATCGCTCCATTATCTTGACAGAGCATGAAAGTCAAGAGCATCGTCAATGGGAAAGAAGTATTAGCTTCATATTTAAGAATGAAAGTTACAATTTCGGTTGAAGGAAAGACAAATCAGTAAACTAAATAAATGAAAAGTAGAACCAGCAAGGGAGGATAAGTACAGACATGAATTAAAGAAGAAAGGATTAATGAGAGAGGAGATGGTAAGAAGAAACATTCTAAAATTAGAGTTGAGAGAAAGAAAGAAAGAAAGAAAGAAAGAAAGAATGAATGAATGAATGAATGAAAGAAAGAAAGAAAGAAAAAGGAAAGAAAGAAAAAGGAAAGAAAGAAAGAAAGAAAGAAAGAAAGAAACAATGAAAAAAGATGTGGCTTAGTGGATAAAGCGTCAGCACGTAGAGTTAAAAATCTGGGTTCGAATCCCGGTGCCGAAGAGAATTTTTCTTCGTTCTATACATTCTTCACTATATGGTAATGCAAAATTCCTGCTCGTAAATATCATATGTACTTCGGTACATCATAATAATTTTATACTAGAGGTTAATAAATAATAACTAATGTCTTGTGCAGCAAATGCTGCAAACTAAGTTCATTAGACGTTCAAATAAACATTTTTCAGATTTATTTTCAATGAATAATGCCAAACATTCTGAAAGTTATTTGCTTCCACAATAATGAGCCAATACTGAAGAGAACCACGCATATAAATATCTACACCATACCGCCATTAAATATATGGAAAAGACCCAACCCCACTTGATTAATAACTATAAAAATATTTGATTTTTAATAATATTATTATCTTACGTCAGTTTTATTGCTTTCAGTAACATATACTATATATACCACTCAGTAAAATATAGAAATCAAAATCTAATTTAAGTTATTCTCTACATCTACTTATATTACCCAAAAACGTTTCACTTTCATATCATCAATATAACATTAATATGTATAATTAATTAAACATAGTCACATCATGGCATTAACTACAATAATATTTCATTTCTAATGGTAATAATGTCATCAAACCACCTCAACTTTTGTAGTTTTTAATATCCAATACACAGTTGTACCCAGAAAATTACACACCACAGAATCGAACCTGTAAATTATTTTTAGTAAATCAAGTTTTTAATAACCAATATAATTTGAGCTCTAAATATCTCAGCATTGTTGCAGATCATGGCCTTCGTGTAATATTGTTTACTGTAGTGTGTGTTTTGTTTTATTCTGAAATGCAATTAGCTAGTTCTCAAAACTGACGACAGATGGATTTTGGAAAATAGGAAAATTATGTTGAAAAATTGAAATTTCACTGAAAACTACTATTTTTCTGAAAAACTTTGAGTTCCAAGCTTCATAATGAGGGGCCATTTATTCAAATCCGTTCAGCGGTTTTCCCGTAATTTCCATTATCAGTTCAAATGATAGATAAATAGATAGATAGATAGATAGATAGATAGATAGATAGATAGATAGATAGATAGATAGATAGATAGATAGATAGATAGATAGATATATAGGAAAGGCAGGCAGGCAGGCAGGCAGGCAGGCAGGCAGGCAGGCAGGCAGGCAGGCAGGCAGGCAGGCAGGCAGGCAGGCAGGCAGGTATACAGACAGGAAGACAGAAACAGACAGACAGACAGACAGACAGACAGACAGACAGACAGACAGACAGACAGACAGACAGACAGACAGACAGACAGACAGACAGACAGACAGACAGACAGACAGACAGACAGACAGACAGACAGACAGACAGACAGACAGACAGACAGACAGACAGACAGACAGACAGACAGACAGACAGACAGACAGATCTTAGATAGATAGATAGATAGATAGATAGATAGATAGATAGATAGATAGATAGATAGATAGATAGATAGATAGATAGGTAGATAGATTCTAGATAGGTAGCTAGAGGGGGTAGATAATAAGATATAAAATGATAGATAGATAGATAGATAGATAGATAGATTACAGATAATAGATAGATATATAGATAGATAGATAATAGATAGATTAGATAGATAGATAGATAGATTAGATAGATAGATAGATAGATAGATATAGATAGATAGATAGATAGATAGATAGATAGATATAGATGGATGGATGGATGGATTGGATGGATGGATGATGGATGGATGGATGGACGGACGGACAGTTGAGAAACGGACAATTTACAGACAGACAGACAGACAGACAGACAGACAGACAGACAGACAGACTAGCAGACAGACAGACAGACAGACAGACAGACAGACAGACAGACAGACAGACAAAACAGACAGACAGACAGACAGACAGACAGACAGACAGACAAGATAGATAGATAATAGATAGATAGATAGATAGATTAGATAGATAGATAGATAGATAGATAGATAGATAGATAGATAGATAGATAATAGATAGATAGATAGATAGATAGATTTGGTATACAGAAAGAAAACACTTCTGAATTCACAATGTCTTCATTCTCATTTATAATCTGGTTCTGCGTAACGAAAATGATCATTAGGAAGATCGTTAGAGAATATTATAAGCAGCAATGGTTTATTTTTACAAAAAATATAAAACATAGTTTCGTGGTTGTTTAATGTGTGAGTAAATGAAAATGTCAATAGAGCAAATTATCAATTCTCTTTCAAGCAAATTAGGACAGTGTATTGATCCTTCACTTTGCGAAATATGTCACTGCATATCAATAAAGTTTAAAATTACATGGTCCTCAGATGTTTAAATGAGCATGGAAATTACATACTCGTAGACGGTGATTTAAATAGATACCCGTTCAGGACAAAGTATTGTAATTAATTTATATTTCAACAAAACATAGTCGTTTTTATTTTTAATGTTAGCAATTAAATTATAGCTATGTTGATATTTGTAATTTTGCTTCCCTTTAATGACCAAATTCACTGCACTAAAACATATGGTGGGATCTGTTGTTCTATCAGCACTATTTTAAAATGTTCATTCATTCATTTCATTCATTTATTTTATTCCATAGATCTTATATGAGCAATGAAGCTTTAAGGTGTGGAAGAAGTTAAAATTTTACAATATTACAATTACAATTTTTACAAATCTTTACAATTTTACAATTTAGTAATTTTCTACAATTTTTACAATTTTGTGCAATTTTTACAATATTTTGGCGAGATGTAGTGAGATGAGGTGATGTCCGAGGATTCGCCAAAAGATTACCCGGCATTTGCCTTTCGGTTGGGGAAAGCCTCGGAAAAACCCAACCAGGTAATCAAATCAAAGGGGGGTAATCTAATCAAAGGGGTTGATGACGAGGACTTGCCATAGACCATCCGGCTTCAGTCCCACGGCTGGGGAAAACCTCGGAAGAAACCATTCAATGAGACCAAAGGGGGATCCAACCCAACCCCGAGCGCAGCTCCGGATCAGCAGCCCAGAGAGTCTGCCGACTGAGCTACATCGATGGCTCTACTAGAAGTATACAATACATAGCCAATCAGATTATTAAATTTACAAACGCAAACGATCATTCATCAGTTGAGCTATATGTATAATACAAAAGAAGTAAGTTAATTAAATTTAAGGCATAAACAATTCTACCAGTTTTGATATACAGAACTTGATAACACATATCATGCAAACTACTTCAAATTACAAACACAAACAATTTATCAATAGAGCTATATAGATTACTATTCAATTTAAAACATATAAAATTCAATGGCCAAAACTATACAAATATATACAATGCAAAGTAGCATACTTTCATTAAGCTATACAAATTTGTGCAATTAAACTCAAGTACTGTAGATTAATTCAATGTATAATCAATAAAACAATTCATCAGTTGAGCTATACAGACTACTATACAATTTACAGCATATACAATTCATCAATTTGAGCTATACAGACTACCATTCAATTTACAGTAGGCCCATATACAATTCATCAGTAGAGCTACGCAGACTAGTAATCATTTTAAAAGCATATACAATTCATCAGCCAAACTATACAAACATAAAAAATTAAATTAGTTCAATTTACAAACTTATTTTCGTTAAGCTATACAAAATTGTACAATTCATATGAAGTAGATTAATTCAATTTATAAGCTTGAACAATTCATCAGTTGACCTATACAGTACACTATTCAATTTACAGCACATACAATTCAATTACAGCACATACAGTAGTCTATTTTGAAGCGTCGGTAAAAAGACTCGACGCCAGTGGTAATTCTAGCTGTGCTTCCATTTCGAACATACGCCCAAAGCATTAGCGATAGCCATAATCACTTACACCGTCTCAAGGACATAATCTAAAAATCATTAACTTGTGAGCTATCAGGAACATAGCTGTGGGCTAGAAACACATCGGAGAATTTTAAGTTGGAATAAATGTGGCATACCGAAAAAATGGTAACCATTATCCCTTATCCAGTGCCTACATACATTGTTCTTTTAGTCATATCTCCACTCTTTTCCCGAATCACTGCGTGGCAACCTCAAAATAATAAAAAAAAACATATTTCACTGAATTAAAGTGTCCTTTACATGAAGTATGAATTAGCCATCACATGGTTTCGTAAAATGTAACAGTTTTTTATGTTACGAATAAAAATTCTATTTGAATAGAACCCACTTCTGAGAACACACAAATCGTGTGGAGTTGCTTGAAATGTTCATCACACGTATAAAATGTTCCATCTGCCAGAACAATGAAGCCGTTTGAACATAAGTTTTGCAAATTACTCCCACTCGTAAAAAAGAGATAGCTGAATCAAAGTTTGCTTGACAGAACGGTTCGCATGTATCGATTCACCACGTTAACTGGCAGAGGCAGAGAAGCAGTTGTCAATGTTCCCTTCTGGCTCCGTACACTGTTACATCTGATGTTCCTAAGTCATACATTTATACATACTATTTAACTCGTTTTGACAAAGACTGTTAGGCTTATATAATTTCATTTGGTGGCAATACTAATTAATCAGCACCTGCTATTCTTTTGCATTTGTTACTGATATCCATTGTAATGGGAAACGTGAATAATCTCGAGGCTATGCCGGGAGACAATTATTTGTTTAGTCACTTGACCAGGGAAATTAAAAAAATGCGCTTGAATACATTTAAAAGGAAGATTACAACACACACGTTACAGTACTATTTTTAACACAAATTTTAAACAGACATGCAGGCAAGAGATGTGCAAGAAATAAATGATAACGAATGTCGAAAAAAACGGTAGGGTAACTAGTATTTTACGTGAAACGATTGAATATTATGTGCGTATTTTACGTTACATCTAAAAGCGGGCTTATGTGAGGGCGACGATGAACCATCGTGTTCCTTGAAAGCCATCTGTAAATAATTAAGGTAGGTAGTTACTACTAGCAGCCAAGTAGTGACAGGTATGTAGTTACTAGTAATACTGACAAATAGGTAGTTACTACTAGTAGTGGCAGGTAGGTAGTTACTACTAGCAGTGGCAGGTAGGTAATTACTGGTAGCCTAGGAGTAACAGGTAGGTAGTTACTACTAAATGTGGCAGGTTGGTAGTTACTGATAGCCTAGTAGTGACAGGTAGGTAGTTACTAGCAACCTAGTAGTGACAGGTAGTTAGTTACTAGCAGCATAGTAGTGGCAGGTAGGTAGTTACTACTAGCAGTGGCAGGTAGGTAGTTACTACTAGTGGTGGCAGCTAGGTAGTTACTGGTAGCCTAGTAGTGGCAGGTAGGTAGTTACTGACAGCCTAGTAGTGACAGGTAGGTAGTTACTAGCAACCTAGTAGTGGCATGTAGGTAGTTACTACTGGAAGTGGCAGGTAGGTAGTTACTACTAGTAGTGGCAGCTAGGTAGTTACTACTAGTAGTGGCAGATGGGTAGTTACTGGTAGCCTAGTAGTGGCAGGTAGGTAGTTACTACTAGTAGTGGCAGGCAGGTAGTTACTGGTAGCCTAGTAGTGGCAGCTAGGTAGTTACTGGTAGCCTAGCAGTGGCAGGTAGGTAGTTACTGACAGCCTAGTAGTGACAGGTAGGTAGTTACTAGCAACCTAGTAGTGGCATGTAGGTAGTTACTACTGGAAGTGGCAGGTAGGTAGTTACTACTGGAAGTGGCAGCTAGGTAGTTACTACTAGTAGTGGCAGCTAGGTAGTTACTACTAGTAGTGGCAGCTAGGTAGTTACTACTAGTAGTGGCAGCTAGGTAGTTACTACTAGTAGTGGCAGCTAGGTAGTTACTACTAGTAGTGGCAGATAGGTAGTTACTGGTAGCCTAGTAGTGGCAGGTAGGTAGTTACTACTAGTAGTGGCAGGCAGGTAGTTACTGGTAGCCTAGTAGTGGCATGTAGGTAGTTACTACTAGTAGTGGCAGGCAGGTAGTTACTGGTAGCCTAGTAGTGGCAGCTAGGTAGTTACTACTAGTAGTGGCAGGCAGGTAGTTACTGGTAGCCTAGTAGTGGCAGGTAGGTAGTTACTAATAGTAGTGGCAGGTAAGTAGTTACCACTAGTAGTGGCAGGCAGGTAGTTACTGGTAGCCTAGTGGCAGGTAGGTAGTTACTAATAGTAGTGGCAGGTAAGTAGTTACCACTAGTAGTGGCAGGTAAGTAGTTACCACTAGTAGTGGCAGGCAGGTAGTTACTGGTAGCCTAGTAATGGCATGTAGGTAGTTACTACTGGTAGTGGCAGGCAGGTAGTTACTACTAGTAGTGGCAGGTAGGTAGTTACTAGCAGTAGTGGCAGGCAGGTAGTTACTGGTAGCCTAGTAGTGGCAGGCAGGTAGTTACTATTAGTAGTGGCAGGTAGGTAGTTACTGGCAGCCTATTAGTGGCAGGTAGGTAGTTACTGGTAGCCTAGTAGTGGCAGGTAGGTAGTTACTAGTAAAGCTACAGTTTGTCTACGTCGGTCTTCGCCGAATGATCATCGCTGACGATCTTCGCTGGGATTCCTTCCCGTTGATTTGAATGTGCATGATATCTTTACAGCGAAGTTCGTCAACGAACATCGCTGCACTCGACGAACATCGTCGGAGTTTGTTTCGAGGCAAAAACCTGGCCAACATCGCCGCAAAAGCAATTGTAAAATTACAGTAAGTCATGAACTAAACTATTTAATAACATGTGATCTACACGCCATCACACATACCATAGTGGCGGTAAAACAGAAATCTTTCTACAACTTTCCCACTAATGAAGACGAGATATTAAGTGAATATGTCTCCAAACATGAGCCAAAAAGAAGAACCAACGTAAACAATAAAAAATCCATACAATTGATTAAAATGATTTTTAATTGAAAAATAATGAACCGCTATTATCAGGACACACGTTGTGGAAGATTTAGCTACGAAAGCAAAATTTAGAATTTGCAAATTTTTTGTTTTTATTTTCTAAAATACAGACTTTTTATAACTGAAAGGTTATCGATGGTCTTTTTGTTCCTTATACTTATCTTCATGCGTGTTATTATTCGGTTGAGAAACTTTTGTCATCCAGTCTTCTGTCAAAAAATCTGAAAGTTAGAATTTATAAAACAGTTATATTACCGGTTGTTCTTTATGGTTGTGAAACTTGGACTCTCACTTTGAGAGAAGAACATACGTTAAGGGTGATTGAGAATAAGGTGCTTAGGAAAATATTTGGGGCTAAGAGGGATGAAGTTACAGGAGAATGGAGAAAGTTACACAACGCAGAACTGCACGCATTGTATTCTTCACCTGACATAATTAGGAACATTAAATCCAGACGTTTGAGATGGGCAGGACATGTAGCACGTATGGGCGAATCCAGAAATGCATATATAGAGTGTTAGTTGGGAAGCCGGAGGGGAAAAAGACAATTGGGGAGGCCGAGACGTAGGTGGGAAGATAATATAAAAATGGATTTGAGGGAGGTGGGATATGATGGTAGAGACTGAATTAATCTTGCTCAGGATAGGGACCAATGGCGGGCTTATGTGAGGGCGGCAATGAACCTCCGGGTTCCTTAAAAGCCAGTAAGTAAGTAAGTATACTTATCTTCAGGTTCTACACATAAAAACCTCCACGTAATATTATTAAAATAAAGTAAATACAAAAAAAAATTCAAATACGGGTGCTTACCACCACCTGGCCTAAGATTCAGTTTGATTTAGGAAAGTTTCACGAATTCCATTCTCCGATTAAATGTGTTCCTGTGTTTTGCACGACGTGCTAATGAGAACCAAGTAATTAATCCATTGTGCACAGCATGTGGCCTAGAGGATATAATACATTTCACTAATTACATACAATTTAGTTGAGCTGCTTTGCATACTGAATAGTTAACATATATTTGAAAGAGTCATCTTACTCCTGGCACGGAATTGCTTAAGAGCTATATAATATTCAGAAGTATGAAGTGTAAAATAAATTACAAGCGTCTGAAGTAGGAAGCATTTAGCAGATATACTGGCAGACGTGTGCAAATTGCGGTGTAGATAACTCAAGTCTTTTTAACAGAACTTGGTACTAAAATCGTACGAGACAGACTAAGCAATTAACAAGTTCATATGCCGCATTAAATGCACGCGAGTGTATAGAAAATGAATGATGTCCTTTATGCGAGACGCAAAAAGTCGGGAATCTGTTGTACTAGAGACGAAAATAATGAACAACATAATATATAGAGGATTCCTCTTTAAGAAAATAGCATTGAATATATGGAGGCTGTTCCATAACAGTACATTATCCAACAAGCCTATAATGGTAGTAATTAAGACGCGAGTATGTTTATGAAACGAGAGCAACCGAGTTTCATAATTTTCATACGAGCGTCTTAATTACCATTATAGGCAAGTTTCATACGACTTTTTATGCTCGGCCATATTTCTAACTTGAAATTATTCATAAGTATTCATGTTATTCTTATCTGACTGGAGAGCGGAACTGACGTTGTGCAATATCTCGTAAATTGTGAGATGTGCGCAGACGCGAAAGTATTGATTTTTTTCCGAGAAACAAATGTCATTGACCTTGATATAATCTAGAGAGTAAAATAAACATTAATCTTGATATAACCTTGAAATTGATTTAGACATTGAAAAACGAGATGATGAATTGAATTTATTTGAATATTATTTACAATTAACGCTAATTATTATAGTAACAGAACATAATCTTCTGGGACGGTATTGGATTCCCAGTCTCCGTGACGTTTCGCTAGTTGTCTTTCGATTGCATATCCGAGAATAATCGATACTAGCGCTTTCATATGCTACAATGGTGTTTTCTGATTGGTGGAACACCTAAACTTTAATGAATAGGTGTATTTTAATGAGGTCCATTAAAGGTCTGCTACCAGGTGTATAATTACTACATTTCGGCATGGTCGAGCATAAACTATTTATAAGTATTTTTCTTGAGAACTGGGAATTAAATGACAGAACATAATTCAAGGAGAACTAGATAGATTTCATGTGCTAAAATTGTGTTACACCTCTAAAATTACCATATATTTAATTTACGAATAACGGGGTCACAGCTATCACAGCTTATCAAAAAGTCAAAATTAACAATTATAACAGCAATTATAAAGTGATCGATATTGGAATTCCACAAGGTACAGTATTAGGACCAATCTTATTTATAATATACATTAATAATTTGTTGAAAATTGATCTAAATATGGTGGTAATACATCTTCTTTTGCAGATGATACTGTACTAACATTTAATGGGGAAAATTGGGATAACACTTATTTAAATGCTAGCAATGGAATTAAAGTAGTGAAAAATTAGCTTGACTCTAATCTCCTGTCCTTAAATACTAACAAACTACCTATATTCCATTTTCTTTAACAAGGAAATGTTTACCTCCACCTATGAGTAATTATTTATCACTTAGTAATGCATAATATTTCATGTAATGAATTATTGTAATTGCCCACATCTAACACCTTCCACACAAGTTAAATATTTAGGAATTATATATAGGTCAGCATTTACGTTGGGATAAACAAATTGATTTCATGTGTACAAGTATAAGAAAGACAATTTATAAATTCATAATACTTCTAAATTTTATCACTAAGGAGGTAATGAGAATAATATTTTTAGCTTCGGTGCAATCATTAATACAATATGGTATAATAAATTGGGGTGGAGAGCATCATCTGTACTTAATCCATTAACTTTATTACACAGAAGATTAATAAAAATTTGTCTGACCAAAAATATGGATTACCCAACAAATTTAATTTATACAGGTTTTAATGTATTGCCTAATGAAGATATTTATGAATATAATTTACTAACTTACTACCACAGAAATCAAATAAAACATAAATCTAATCGACATGAATGTCGTACTCGAAGACAAAAGTCTACTTTCCCATTAATTGAGCCTAAATATCATACAAGTGCAGCTCTTAAACATGGTGCTAGTTTCGGCCCAAGACTATAATAAAATTACAAACCATTTTCCAAATTTGAAATATTTTAAATTGAAGCTTTTAAAAAATAAATTCGTAAAATTGTCCATGATATATAATATTAACGAATGTGTTTTTTTTTTATCTTTTATTTTTGTCGACTATATTCATGTTTTTATTGAATATCACTGGCTTCTGTCGGATTTCAATTGATATTAAATGTGTATTTTTCCCTCTTTTTCTCTTTCTTCTTTATTCTTGCTTTTGTGTTGTATTTATTGGTTTGAATTAAGTTACTTACTGTATTTAGTAAACTGTCCTTGTAAATTTTCTGTTATATTATTGACTAAGACCACACCGTACACGAGCCTGGCTCTTACGGTAGTGGCTAGAAACATTTTTGTTTTATAAATGTAATTTGTACTCACTAGCTAGCTAGTTAAATAAATAAATAAAATATAAAAAATAGATGGAATAGTGTTTCGCTCTTTTTTTGAAACTTAACAGACAAAGATTTACAGATTTCACACTGTTCAAACACGCTTATTTGAAGAAGTAGCCCTACACAAAATTTAACTGTCAGCAAAACAACAAAGGCATTAGGTATGTATCTTAGGTTCTTGTTTGATTATGGTGTGAAGTTAATAATGGAAAAATGTGTGTGGGTTATTTGTCAACATACAGTTAATCCTAAATTTGTACCATAAGCACTTAACTTCAGCAAAACAACAAACATTTTTAATAGTTCTTGTTTGAAAACGTTAATAATGTGTTGCATACAGTTTTTTTAGGACCTGTATAATCTAATTTTTGAATGAAATTGATAAGCCGGTGAAATGAGCGGGGTCCAGCACCGTTACCCAATTTGCTCGTATTTTGAGGGAAAACCCCGGAAAAATAACCAGGTAAATGTGGTCGCGGCCAGACGCGCTGACCGTTACAACTACATAAGTCTAAATTTGTATTATAAGCACTTCTTAACATTTTTTTAACCCTAATAAAATAACAGTAACTTTTTTATTATTATAAGTCTTATTATAAGCAATTTTTAACCCAATTAGTTTTATTATTATTATTATTATTATTATTATTATTATTATTATTATTCAAATACTTGGGGTACACTATAAACAATAACATGAACTGCTGTCAAAAAGTCAAAAGGAGAATAGGAATGACAAAGGAAGCTTTTAATATAAAAAGGACCTCTGGAGAAAGAACTAAGTGAAGTGCATTGTGTGGAGTGTAGCATTGTATGGGGCAGAAACAAGATGAAGTGAAGAGAAGCGAATAGAAGCATTTTAATTGTGGATATGGAGAAGGCTGAAGCGTGTGAAATGGACAGAGTAAGAAACGAAGCTGTGTTGGAAAAAGTGGATGAAAAAAGAATGATGCTGAATCTGATCAGAAAGAGGAAAAGGAATTGGCAGGGTCACTGGTTGAGAAGAAAGTGCCTTGTGAAGGATGCACTGGGAGGAATGGTGAACAGGAGAAGAGTTCGGGGCAGAAGAAGATAGCAGATGATAGACGACATTAAGATATGAAGGGTCCACTGCAAGAATGAAGGATGTCACTTTCTTGTCGAAAATGAACCAAGACTGTCAATGCATAGCCTAAGACATATAGAATGTACATAGAGAGTTATATGGCATTAACACTGATAGTCATTGTCCAGTAATGATCGGAAAATCACAGTTAAGCTTTGAGCGCTAAACATTTCAAACTTTCAATTTCTTCTCCTGCAAAATGTATTCCAAATGACATCCATGATTCTTGCAGAGGACTCTTCATATTTATATGGATCATATGCGGAGAGAAAGAGGCAGGCAGAAAATAGGAAAGACTGGAGAATGCTGGTTTTGCAGTGAAAGACCTGTCCCTGGGCAGAACACTATGAATGAATGAATCTGTCAGTTTCATTACACCAAGATTTTCACTCGAAGAGACCAAGGAAGCTAGTTAATTTCTATTACAGTGTTAAATCTTACCATTATAAGGAAAACAGATATGGCTCTAGCTTCAGTCCTTAATGAATGATGATGGCAATACGATCATTACCACAAATATCTGTGTCTGAGATGACCGATAGTTTCTGTACTCATCAAAATTAGTTGTCACATTAATTTTCATACAATGTCTTTAAATATTCCATGAACTCTTGTGTTTTATGATAAAGCATGTGCTTAGAAAATTTTTATACCGTTTAGTTCTTATACAACGACTAACCGTTTCAGAATGTTGATAAACATATTGAAAGTTTTAGTTTATACGTTTTCTGAAATTATATTGAAGAGCGATATAGCCTAAGCACATGTAGTTAGTTGCTGATAAAGTAAAGATAATCTCTTTAAAACCGACCTTTCTTACTATTACAGAGTAAAGGAACTACCTTTAAATCTTTCTTCCATCACTAAACTTTATTAAACCAATAGAAGACTGTTAATTAATTTATTGAGTGTCCATAAGCTCCTTAGAACAAGTCACTAACTTCACGTTCAAAAGGAAGAAAACCTTTGATGTTTCAAAGTCTCTGAACACTTTGATCTAGGTATACTAAAGTAAGTTATCTGGACTTCGTTATCCGTTGTAGACTTTTTCTGAAGTAAATGTTGCTGCGAACGCTCATTACTGTCAGACATTTGACTTTGTATCAGTTCTCAAATTTGCTCATATATCACATTCATTTTAAAACAAAACAATGCTATGATATCTAGTAGTTACCTTTACGTAGATGGGGACTTATTACTATATACTTTCACGGAATAAGAGAAAGGTTAGCATGATCGTGAAACGAACGGGCTCGGGTTCAAATCCTGGTTTTGGCAGATTACATGGCTGAGATTTTCTCGACTTTTTTCTCAACTAATATGAGCAGAATTAAATAATTAATTTTCCATTATTGTAGGCCTAATGTACCGAAGTACATATGATATTTCCGTGTAGGAATTTTGCGTTATATGATGAAGGATGAGTGAAGCGGAGAAAAATTCTCTCCGGCACCGGAACTCGAACCCAGGTTTTCAGCTCTACGTGCTGACGTTTTATCCACTAAGCCGCACCGGATTTCAGGTCCGATGATGGATGGAATCCTTTCAGTTTAAGTTTCACCTCTTAGTTTCCCTTTAGTGGCCAATTCTCACATATGACGGGTTCACAACCAGAACAGACCAAGTCCTTCTGAAATAATTTTGAGAAATTGAGTCTTAAAGTTCCTGGCTCACGCTTAGCAACCTTCACCTTCCATAAGAAATGCTGCCCTCTGTGGAGTAACAAATGAGTTATGGACTTTGTTTGTTATGGCAGCGAATAAATCTAAGTTTTCTTCCTCCGAAATTGTATTAATCCACTTGGTGGACTTGGTGACAGTGGCACAATTTGATATTTCCGTGTAGGAATTTTGCATTATCACATGATGAAGGATGGGTGGAGCGGAGAAAAATTCCCTCCGGCACCGGGACTCGAACCCAGCTTTTCAGCTCTACGTGCTGACGCTTTATCCACTAAGCCACACCGTATTTTAGTTCCGATGCCGGATTGAATCCTCTCAGTTTAATAATTAATAAGTATTTAATGAATTTCAATCTTAAGGCATATAAACTTGCAAATGTTTATTTGCTATTTAATAACAATATATGAACGTTTTCGCCGTTTAGGGCATCTTTAACAAAACATATTATTTGGACCTATGATAACATATTATGCAAATTACAAGGAAAATAGAGAACAATATATGTGGTACATGAAATTCATGAGCTTTATGTAGATATAACATGAAACAGGATGAATATTGAGATAATCTTTGAATTTGAACTTAGACTGGACGAATATTTTATTTTATACATATAGCTCATGTTACAATTAATATACAATGTTTAAAATTTGTCAATGATATTAATTTTAAATTTTAAAATGATGATAATAAAATATTTAAAGTAATCATGGCTGAAAGTTGTACGCATACTATCTTGTAACTTACGACAACTTTCAGCCATGATTACTTTAAATATTTTATTATCATCATTTTAAAATTTAAAATTAATATCATTGACAAATTTTAAACATTGTATATTAATTGTAACATGAGCTATATGTATAAAATAAAATATTCGTCCAGTCTAAGTTCAAATTCAAAGATTATCTCAATATTTATCCTGTTTCATGTTATATCTACATAAAGCTCATGAATTTCATGTACCACATATATTGTTCTCTATTTTCCTTGTAATTTGCATAATATGTTATCATAGGTCCAAATAATATGTTTTGTTATATCTGAAGATGCCCTAAACGGCGAAAACGTTCATATATTGTTATTAAATAGCAAATAAACATTTGCAAGTTTATATGCCTTAAGATTGAAATTCATTAAATACTTATTAATAATTTACCAGGCATATTGATATATTAAAATGAATTGTAAAAAAAAAATCTCTCAGTTTAAGTTCCACCTCTTAGTTTCCCTTTAGTGGTCAATTCACATACACCTTGTCACATATTGAGGGGTTTCACAACCAGAGTGGACCAAGTCCTTCTGAAATAATTTTGAGATATTGAGTCTGAGGTCCATATGCACAATCAACGGCAAGCTAGTCTCAAGACTGTCCCAAGACCAAGAACAGGCCAAGACCGGTCTCAATTTTCGTACGCCCAGTCGCCTTCTCCGTCCTGTCTTTGTCTTGAGACAATCCTAAGACTGTGCTGAGAATATTCGCTTTGAAGGCGAATGTTTTCATACATATATTTCGTCATTGCCGATCATGTGACCCGTGTCCGCGAATTAGCTTTATTTACAACTGTGATTTACGATAGTGCATTGTTTCGTGTTGCGCGAAATTGCTGGGTGAACATAAATTGTAGAGAAATTGCTCTTAATTAAATTAGTGAAGAAACGTGAAATAATAATAATAATAATAATAATAATAATAATAATAATAATTTGATTTATTTTAGCTGGCAGAGTTAAGGCCGTAAGGCCTTCTCTTCCACTCAACCAGCAAAAAGTGTGTATATATGCATGAACTTACAAAGAAATTCAACAATTTGATTTAGATGAGAGTTACATGTATACAATAGTAATTTACGAATGAAACAACAAAATACTATGAACTATTAATTAAACACTGAAATAAACTGTGTAGCAGAATTAAGCTAAAATACATATTTCAAATAATATTAGATAATAGAAAGAGATTATTATGAGACAATTTTGAAAATACAGCACTATCAGGATGATATCTAAAGAAAGAATTAACAATGCAGTCAGTGATAGTTTAAATCAGTATGATTGGAGTGAAATGCTAATAAGGTTACCTTTTAAGCTGTTCTTAAAGGTGTTTATTGTCTTGCAGCCCCTAATACTTTGTGACGAGGAATTCCATTGACGCGAGGTGGATACTGTAAAAGATGATGAATAGCAAGATGTTCTATGAAGAGGTATACTTAGCGTGCCACAGATAAGTGATCTGGTATTTACGTCGTGGTTAGAGTATAGATAAGAGAAATGAGACGAAAGGTAATTTGGTGTTAAGGGGTGCAGAATTCGAAAGAGTAACGACAAAGAGTGTAAAGTTCTGCGTTCTGTTGAAATATTACAACATAAGAGGGCAGATGTAATTTCTCTGTCCAAGATCACGACCTGTCCTTGATTCTTTAGTCAGCAACAGTACCAGTAACGTAACATAAATACCATTTACGACGACGGTGTCATTTGTGAATCTGTAGCGTTTCGAAAACTGCTCATCACAGCAAAAAATCTAACGAATTTTCATTGTTTATTAAATATTTTCTTGGCAACCGTGGTTTATGTTCAGTGATATCTTAATTTCCAATCCTCAGAAACCGACGAAATCGTCATCAGCTGTAAAATAGCGGCCATTTTTGTCCTCACAGTTGCCTGAGATCGTCCCAAGACCGGTCATTGGCAGTCTTGCCCAGTCTCAACGAAATCCTGAGAAAATCTCAAGCGCGTCTTGGAAACTAGACTATGCATACGAAATCTGTGTCGCTGTCTCGAGACAATCTCAAGACCGATCTCAAACTAGACTGTGCATACAGGCCTTAAAGTTCCTGGCTCACGCTTAGCAACCTTCACCTTCCATAGGAAATGCTGCTCTCTGTGGAGAAATAAATGAGTTATGGACTTTGTTATGGCAATGAATAAATCTTAAGTTTTCTTCATCCGAGATTGTATTAATCCACAAACTTATCATTGGTGGACTTGGTCCACTCTGCTTGTAAGCCCCTCATATGTGTGACAGTGGCACAATTTGATATTTCCGTGTAGGAATTCTGCGTTATCATATGATGAAGAATGGGTGGAGCGGAGAAAAATTCTCTCCGGCACCGGGACTCGAACCCGGGTTTCAGTTCTACGTGCTGACGCTTTATCCACTAAGCCACACCGGATTCCAGTTCCGATGCCGGATTGAATCCTCTCAGTTTAAGTTCCACCTCTTATTTTCCCTTTAGTGGCCAACCCTCATGCACTGTGTCACAGATGTGTGACAGTGGCACAATGTCCGACACACTATGTGCAGAGGTGCACTCATTACGAGTGACTAATTGGCCAGGAGCTGTGGTGCGTTCAGCCAAAGGTCCCGGAATCGATACCCGGCCCCGAAATTGTTCAGATCTGCTTCACGGGAAGCTTTAACTGAAAGCCAGATTTGCATAAATGTTTCAGTGGTTCTTTTTTACGCAGTGCAGGTTCCGACATTTCAATATGGGTCGACATGGGCGACTTCCCAGTCATAACACAATTTTATTGTGGGTGAACAATTTCAGAACGACTTCTTCAGCATCAAAACGTAAGTCAACAGGAAGGCAGATGATCGCTCGTACGACAGAGACATGGTAGACAGGGGAGTGCTGAACTTCAGAGTCAGGCTACAGGAGTGCATTAGAAAAAATTGACGTCATTTGGAGAGTGTAATTTTCTAAAACATAATTTTGTTCTTTTGCATCAGTAAGTGGCAATAATCCCTCTTTCAGATAAGAGAATAAAAACCAACTTACATTAAGGAGAGAGGATGGTATTTTTTGGTGAAAAATGAGTGTATAAAAAAATCTTTAAGAACTCCGTGATATGTGTGGAATGCATAGCATAACATTTTGTGGGTATTTGTGACGTTATCGGATGTTGAATCGCCATTTTTAAACTCCCTGCGTTATGGATTTTTAAATCACTCGCCCACTTTTATTGTTGTTTCTGGTAAATTAAATTTTCAAAAAACATTTTTTTTTCTTTAAAATACCCTTTGATATGTGTGAAATGCATTGCATAATATTTTGTGGGCATTTGTGCCCATATCGGATGTTGAGAAGTCATTTTTAAACTTCCTGCGCTATGGATTTTTAAATCACACGCCCGCTTTTATCGGTTTCCAGTAACTTCATTTCTTTTGCTACATTACCAGACAAAATGGATATAATTTCTGAACTATTAAAGATACATGCATGAAATTTAGAACACACATTCTTTAGCCTATTAGGAAACCTTTCTCTGTAACAGAATTTTGTTAATTGATTTCATTTTAAAAATACGTCCGTTTGTTTGCAAGATAGGAAATCAGGAGAGTGTTATTAAATTTTAATTGTTTATTTTACAAACGTAGGGACTAATATCAAAATTCTGTTACAGACAATTTGTAGAACATACTTTTGCAAATACATTGCAAAAAACTGTTTGAACCCATCTTTAAAAAACGGTTTAGATATATCGGTTTTAGTATAATTCTGCATTGGATATATTTTTTGTCAAATTTGGGCCTCCAAATATATTTTTTTAATATTTATATTTGGTTGAGTTGCTACAGCTATGAGCTCTCTACATACAAAAAATTAATATTTTACACCACATAGGAAAAAAGTTAAAAAAAATACCATTCTCTCCCCTTAAAATACAACCGTGTTGTCTCATTTCAAAAACGTCTGATCTTTTTGCCAGACCCTGTATTATTAACAGTGGTAGTAGGCAGACTTTCCTGAACAATACTCGTCGAATCCAATAAAGCTCTGAAGTAATTTTTCCTCGCTTTGTAGAGCAATTACGCTGTTTATTGTATTATACATGATCACAAATATTTAAATATTGACATAACAAAACCCCTACAGGTACAACAAAACGAAAAATGAACCACTTTAGGACAGATCATGAAGAAGCAGATCTTCCTTCCATGACGAACCAAACAAATTGTAGTAGGGCCTATAATTCGTACTCTTGCCAACTATGACTAGCTATTTTGTAATGACACAGATTTTATTTAGTTCGAAACAGAGAATGCCTTTCATTATTTCCATTCATTATGAACTTCTACATTCGAAACTGCTTTGTTTAACACGAAAAATGCATTAATCGTAATCTATGCTGCTTCGTGAACTATATGATTTAAAATATTGGTAGTACTGCATCTATCGATACTGCGTGAGACCTAATCTCGGTTCTTAACATAACGTAATGACCTATTAACCAGATTCTACAGCATGCATGTGCTAATTCGCGTGCTGTGATAGTACAGCGAATCACGTTCACAATTTGAGCGGAGTAATACATTTGTACCGCCGTGTTTGTTGACATTAGGTTTATTGGTGTTTTATAGTTTTATATACTGTCAGCATATTAAACAGAAACTAAATACACTTTAATCCATAAAACGGACAACCAGGATATGTAAAATAAAGATTCAATTACATTAATATCATTTGTAGTTATCTATTATTGGAGGAAAATTCGTTCCAGTATCGGGAATAGAACCCAAGGACCTCTCAGTTTTGCGCACTGAGCGCTCTTTCCATCTGAGCTATGCCGAGACCCGATTCACCCGGCGCCGGCCGAACTCTCCTTTTTTTGTACCATCAATGGCCTATTACCTGCATTTTAGACATATAAGTCATATACACAACGCATATTTTAACGACTTCATGGCCATTTTCGACAACAGTTTATTGAATACTGTTAACTTATATATATATATATATATTTTATAAAAAAGAGGTGTATATATATATGAGTCAAATTAATGTATATCTAAATTATTTCAATACATATTACTTATATAAAATATAAATATGTTAAATCTATTTATCAATAATTGGTTATTTACAATAGAAACACATATATAATGATATAAAGAAATAATTAATGGTATATAATTATTATTGCTAGATATATAACACTCGGGAGGAGATTAAACGCAGAATAAATATGGTAAATGTCTTATATTCGGTTGAGAAGCTTTTGTCATTTAGTCTGCTGTCAAAAAATCTGAAAGTTAGAATTTATAAAACAGTTGTGGTTACCCATTGTTCTGTATGGTTGTGAAACTTTGACTCTCACTTTGAGAGAGGAATAGAGATTAAGGGTGTTTGAGAATAACGTTCTTAGGAAAATATTTGGGACTAAGAGGGATGAAGTTACAGGTGAATGGAGAAAGTTACACAACGCAGAACTGCACGCATTGTATTCTTCATCTGACAAAATTAGGAACATTAAATGCAGACATTTGTGGTGGACAGGGCATGTAGCACGTATAGGCGAATCCAGAAATGCATATAGAATGTTAGTTGGGAGACCGGAGGGGAAAAAGACCTTTGGGAAGGCCGGGACGTAGATGGGAGGATAATATTAATATGGATTTGAGGGAGATTGAATATGATATAGACTGGATTAATCTTGCACAGGATAGGGACCGATGGCGGCCTTATGTGAGGATGGCAATGAACCTGCGGGTTCCTTAAATGCCGTAATTAAGTAATTTCCAAAGTAAAGACGAATTGTGAACCGATCAATATGCCGTTATTGTAGAGTAAGTTAAAAATTATAATTATTTGGATTGTTGAATTTAGAGAAAAATTAAATAAAAATTCCTAACACAAATTATATACAGTTCATAAAGCACTTCGTCTTGCGAAGAAGTATGTCAGTATTTCATGATCTAAAGATATCTATTATGTATATATATATATATATATATATATATATATATATATAAAACGTCTCTTATTTGGTATATTATTTAATCATGCAGAACATTATGAACAAGACTGAAACAAAGTAAAAGCTATCTATTAATAATATGTTGTATTAATTCAGTTGTATTATTCTTAGAACTAATTCCATTCATCAGAATTTTCAAAACTCTGTATGATGAATTAATGAATCGAGTTTTCATATAGCCTTATGTATGCGGAAAATTTTTATTGTTTAAATGTAGCTAATAATTTCACAATTGAAAGCAATTAGAAATAGCAGGGGCGATTTCTCAGGGCATGCTACGCTTGCTGCGCAAGCCCAGTATTTTCGTAGAATGCGTATTTCTCAAAATGGCGTTACGTACATTAAAATTTATTTCAATTTTTGGAATACTGTATAGGTGTAATACCATTCGCAGGTTGCACACCGCAAGTATCGCAGCGCTTGCTCGTTTCTCGGAGCTACAGGAAAGACGTAGAAATAGCGAGAATATGATGCGCGCGCAAGTGCCTTCCTCATTGGTCCGTCCTAGGCGCACATGCTACTCTTATGTGTTGTTTGAAGCTCTGGTCCGAGAGCTACACCAGCGACTATTTAACGTTACACAGACCAGTATTGACAGCGGGAATGTGCTGTGATTTGCGAGTGCAATGTAATTGTATGAGCGGAATGCATGTGTTAGCTGCTGCATGTATTATTAATTCTTAAACATTAATTTGAAGTATTGCAATGAGTTCGGAATTGTGTGTCATTGAAACATTATTATTAAATCTATTTTTCCGAAGGACTATTCAAGAGAAGACAGACATTATAGAGAATATGTGCGCTCGTTCAGTACAGCTCAATACAACAATGTGCATTGGTTAGCAGGGTCGAAAAAACTAAATAAACTGTTTTGTTGGCCATGTTTGTTATATTACGAGTATATCGAACTTCTACATCTGGTAAGCGAATATGATCCATGACTCATAATGATTTCATAATTATAAAATAAATATTTATGTGGGTCTGAGTATTTTTATTAATTATCAATTATTGTATCCTCCCATCTTCCTCTATGAATAAAAGAGCAAGCCTAACTTTCGTGACTAGAATTCGCTCCTGAGAAATAGAGACATAAAAACGCGGAAAATGCAAGGAACTGACAAATCAATGGGCAAAATATATCGATAACACCTTGAGAGCTTCTCGAAGAAGTAGGCCTACATGCAGCATGTCAGAGACAAGTACTAATCTTGCTTTATAAATAGCACAGAGCGGAGCTCGGGAATTAAGGTGTACTAGGCCTATTTTAAATCATTGCATTACCGCGACAGGGAATATAGCAATGTTACTGCTACTAGCAAAGTTTATGTTAGTAGTATTTTCATTAGAGCTTAACCCATCTCTGGATACAAAGAAAACACTGAACAGTTGTTGACAAGAAGCCTATGAGAACACGAAGTTGAAATTGAATTGTTGCCGACGAAATTGTGAATAAAAACAATTGAAGTCCACAAATAAATTTCAGAAACTGGATCCCGCCAAGCAAAACGAATAAAAGTGCTGACTACTTAACTTTGAATTTGCGAGGCTTAGAGAAGGATAAAGGTCATACGGCAAAGTGTTCACTGTAGAAGTATTCGCAATGGAATATATTTTATTGGTTAATGGAGTGAAAGGTTCAGTATTTTATAAAACAAGCTGTTCGAAGGTTTTTCTGCAGAAATCTAAGCTTTCGGATTTCACCAAGAAGAATAAAAATATCTGCGTACACATGGACCAATTTCTGAATCATTCAAACTAGGAGACCCCAGATATTTGATGAATCTCCATTCCTTCCTATTTTAAAAGCAGCGTTTGTTGTTATGCCCGCTGAAGGCAGTTCGAAAGGAGACAAAATATTTATCTTTCCAGTAACACAGTTGCAGAATCTTTGGTGCTCCCAGTATTAAAAGATGCGTTTGGAGTCATGTTTTCTGAAGAGAGCTCGAAGTAAGACGAAATGGCTCCATTTTCCAATAACACGGCTGCACGCATGCGATGAGATGAAGCAGAGTTGCTACAAGTCAACGGATGTACAAGTTTTTCAGTCGTTTGCTTTTGTATATTACACATGTGACAACGAGCCGTATGAAGATTTTCAGTGTTGGTACAAAATACTTTAGATACCAGAGAACAAAATTTTCACGATTCTTGATATTTATGTAAAAATAACTGTCTTAAAGCCAGAACATACTTATTTTTATATGTTTCATGCGTTTGGCAATGATAATAATAATAATAATAATAATAATAATAATAATAATAATAATAATAATAATAATAATAATAATAATAATAATAATAATTCATTTAGTGTTTTGTCTAAGGGCAGGTATTTCACTGTAAACCCAGTTTTCTTTAATCTTCCCTATTTTCTGCCTTCCTCTTTGTTTCCTCATATGATCCATATATCTTAATGTCGTCTATCATCTGAAAGCTTCTTCTACCACGAAATTTTCTTCCGTTCACCATTCCTTCTAGTGCATCCTTCAGAAATAATGATAATGATAATAATAATAATAATAATAATAATAATAATAATAATAATAATAATAATAATAATAATAATAATAATAACAACGATGCGAATAGTACTATTCCTTACAGAGATTTTCTTTGTGTCACAGGTTAAAATATCTACTACATCTCTTTTTTAATTTATTTAATTTTTAGTTGGTTATTTAACGACGCTGTATCAAATACGAGGTTATTTAGCGTCGATGAGATTGGTGATAGTGAGATGGTATTTGGCGAGATGAGGCCGAGAATTCATGGATTACCTGGCATTCACTTGACGGTTGGGGAAAACCTCGGAAAAAAACAACCAGGTAATCAGCCCAAGCGGGGATAGAACCGCGCCCAAGCGCAACTTCAGACCGGCAGGTCATTACATCTTGCTCAAAAGTCAAAATTACCAGAATAAAATATGATCACAACGAAACAGACCTGTCAAAAATTTCGCATGGCATGACATCTTAGCCTATGAAAACAGTCTAAATAAAAATATGTACACACAAGTTTTGCGAAGTAAATACCATATGTACTTTTTTAATGTGACAAGCATTATAGAAACAGAACCCTGAGCAAATTTCTACAATAAATGAATTATCAAATATCCTTTGCAATAGCCTTATTGCTAACTAACTGATATTGCCTTCTATAACAACTGATACAAATACATATTTGTGGCAGAAAAAATGACAAAAATTACATGATCGCAAATGGCAAAACATTAAAAGGAGTTGCTTCACATACCATTCTCTAATCGGTCGGTTGGGAGGTCGGTAGGTCGGTCGGTCGGTCGGTCGGTAGGACGGTAGGTAGGTAGGTCGGTCGGTAAGTAGTAGTTTTCAGTGAAATGTCAATTTTCCCACATAATTTTCCTATTTTCCAAAATCCATCTGTTGTCAGTTTTGAGAACTAATTTTATCGAATCACGGCCGACTTGATTGAATTTCAGAACAAAACACACATTACAATAAACAATAGGCTATTACACGAAGGCCATGACCTGCAGGATTGCCGACAATATTTAGACCTCAATTCAATTTGTTATTAAAAACTGATTCTGCAGTGTACAATAATTTTCTGCGTTCAGCTGTGTATTGGATATTTAAATCTACGAAATTTGAGGTGGTTTGATGACATTATTATCATTAGAAATTAAATATTATTATAGTTACTATCATGATGCGTCTATTTTTCATTAATTGTACATAATATTGATGCTATACTGATGACATGAAAGTGAAACGTTTTGAGGTTATGTAAGTAAATCTAGAGAATATCTTAATTTAGATCTTCATTTCTATAATTTACTGAGTGGCTGCTATATATAACTACAAAACTTAAGTAAGATAATAATATTGTTATTAAAAATCAAATATTTTTATACTTATTAAACCAGTGGGGTTGGGTCTTTTTCATATACTTAATGGCGTTGTAGTGTAGATATTGATATGTGTCATTGTCTTCAGTATTGGCTCGACAGAGCGCAAAAATTACAGTTCCTAAGGAAAGATCAAAAGGTATTACTTACTGATAAAATAAGAGGCCTAGAAAATTTTGTAGTCTCCAGATCATTTCAGCAAGATCTCTTAGTAGGATAAAATGATTTTACGCTCTACATTTCAAGTTCTACATGCAGCAGCTATATGAAAATGCTATTGTTCGAAAGCTTAGCAAACCTGACATTTTTTTAACTTTCGCCTACAATCCACAATGACCTGAAATAGCTACTGCTATCGTCCTGACATTGATACTTGCGTTTTCGCGTTGAAACTCAAAAACTGAAGTTGGATAGGTTCAAGAGAAAGTATTTGGCCTAAAAAAATCCATTCAGATGGAGTATGTTCCATTATTATGGAAGCAAATAACTATTAAAAAGACAAGTATTCTTCATTGAAAATAAATCTGAAAAAATTTTTATTTGAACGTCTAACGAACTTAGTTTGCAGCAGCATTTGCTGCACAAGCCACTAGTATTATTAGAAAGGAGAATTTGGAAAGACTATTTAAACAGAATGCCTAAGCGAAGAATTACTAAGATGATCTTGCGGTATCGCTCTAGAGGAAGACGCCAGGCTAAGAGATGGCATGAGATCGTAACGGGCCATGTGGTCTAACGCTGGGATGGAAGATGATGATATGGTACGAATTCTAATTGGATTAAATCGTCATTCTAAGAAATAGTAGACAGAATATCTTGCAAGTAACTGATGTAGTAGCAGCTAAATTGGGAAAAAAAAAAAATTAGGTCACTCAAAATAAGTGCGACAAAACCACCACATGACTGACCTCCTAGATTGTTTGTACATTTAGCGAGGAAATTCAAAAGAATAACATTGTAGAAAGGCATTCTGACAAAAATATCCTTTGAAGATTTGTGAACAATGGGCAAATTAGAATGAATTAACAGCATATCCAACACTTAGTGTACAGTATAAGACAGAACTTTAGATAAGTGAATTTCTTCTAGTGTACTATTCAGGGAAAAGTAATATAATTACTTTTGTGCGAGATCGTGCGTATTTGCTTGTTTTCCGCACAGAACCAATACGCGGTAAGTGTGAAATACCACATTCAGTATTCCCAAAGTAACACACATAACAATTTCCCTCTTCTTACCGCTTAAGCGCGACATTCATTTTACTGCTTTAGGCTTTTAACATATTATTTTTAGTGACGTTTAACATAGTAATAATTATAAATTGGAAACTTACCACTGCAATTTCACCTAAATTGCAATGCTAATTATTGTTTTTAAATATTTGCAAAAATTAAGTAAAGTCTAGTACTCCACGAAACTTACTGCATTCCTGATACAAGTAACATTAAGGAAGCCGTGAAAAAATCAACAAGATTCCAGATGCCGATGTCATTACTGCAATATGTTATATAAATAATATTGCTAAAATACTAAAATGAAAAATAAATCATTACATAACCTTACCGTTTGTTTTAAGTTCGCATTTATAGACTGGGGGAAAAAGACAGACGTATATCACGGCCTGCTGGAGTATAGTAAACACAGAAAACATTTTATAGCAACAATGTTGAAGAAAGATATTTTGGTTTTCCGAAGTTGCCGTCATTAAACAGAAACCAACATGGAGATTTCATTGCAACTGATTAGAAATTCGTCTTTCAGGTATGTAATAAACGATCTTCGCACAAAATAATGTACGATACACGAGCGGTATGTTTGTTTTCATGTTCTCGGATATTAAAAAAGCTCAACTACGTTTTGCTTTTTCAATCTTTTCCTCGAACATGAAAACGTCAACATACCGCTCTTGTAACGTATATCACTATTATTTAGACTGAATTGAAATGAACATTATTTATTTGCAAGCGAGTTTTTCTTCACAGACGGAACCTTTCAGACAATTCCAGTCCAATTTTATCAGATATTCAGAATAATTCATTGACTCATTTATGAATTTGTTTTTCCTTTGTATTAATTTATGGCTGTCAAACTCTCAATAATCCTATATAGTACTTCGTTATATGAACAGTTAAAGATAGAAGTTCCGAGGAATGGATATCAACCACAATCCCAAAGAATCATTATGTACTTCGAAGCCACATAATAATATTTCTCAACCCAAACATTAACGAATATCTCTATCGTTTCACTGTTAGATTATTCTTCATCCTATTACTCAATAACATAGATTCTTAGTTCACTTTTTCCTAATAAAACGCGATACACACTTATTTCCTAATAATACAACATTTGCTAATGACCTTATTTCTGAATTGTGCTTCTCCTTTAATCTCCTTTTCCTTTATTATATCTTGTTTCTTCTCTTTTCGTTGCTTACGTTTCTTCCACGGGGTTACTTCCATACCTAAAGATGACTCCATACTTACTTACTTACAAATGGCTTTTAAGGAACCCGAGGGTTCATTGCCGCCCTCACATAAGCCCACCATCGGTCCCTATCCTGTGCAAGATTAATCCAGTCTCTATCATCATACTCCACCTCCCTCAAATCCATTTTAATATTATCCTCCCATCTACGTCTCGGCCTCCCTAGAGGTCTTTTTCCCTCCGGTCTCCCAACTAACACTCTATATGCATTTCTGGATTCGTCCATACGTGCTACATGCCCTGCCCATCCAGATGACTCCATAACTAATACAAAATTTCACGTGTTAAAGTTTTCTTTTTAGGTGACTTTTGCCTCGTACGTAAGAAGCAGTACTGCCAATCTACGAGAATTTAAAATTGTATAGACAAATGAGCACAAGGGAATCAAGTCACAAAAATAAACTTTTCAGAAAATTAGACTTAAATTCTTTCAGTCTTACTAATAAACCGTGTATAGTTTTTATAAGAGACTTATGCACAGTTGAGACAGAAAACGTTACTAATAAGCCGTGAATAAGCTATGGACGTATAAACAACCTGTAACTACACAATGGGAATTGCTTTGCAGTAGTTGTATACACGAAACCCCTTGTTTAAGCGTTGTATATAGAGAAAAAATGGCCGCCCCTCTAACAGCTGTTCGTATCGACTGTCATTTTATGATGATGGTTACCTTGTAACCACTGAAGAACAAACCAAAGATCATAGAATTATTAGAATAATATTGCTGTAGCTTGTACTCTTTGACCAAAATGTAGTGTGGTAATCGATTAGAGCCAGTTTTACTATCGATATTTAACACGCCACACTAGAGCGCTCTACCGGATGCAATAGAGAACCTCAGATATTCTATTACCTTTCGTAACGAAGTAATGACGAAACTATGATGTAGGTGTAACAGTTATACTGTTATAGACGACGTATGTAGTGATTATTAGTAAGGAATTTACACACGACTTATAAACGAGCTACTCATTGCATAAGTATAAGACAGTTAAACGTCTGTATGTAGAGTGTTTATTATTAAGATCGTTTATGTATAGTTAATTACCCATTAAAGATGAGTGTGATTTTAAGCATCTGCACCATTACAAAGATTGTGAGGACATATTTATTTTATGCTCTGAAAGTAGCCTCATCCAAGGTATGTACAGAAGAAATACCTTCCAATTAACCACAATTGGTCTTCATTCCCTTGTGCATTGAACGACACAAATGTATCGAGGTGATATAAACGGTACATTTGTAAAAGCCAGCATCGTTCTGGCTGTACAATGACCGCTTTTACAAAAAAAAAAAAAAAAGTCTTTGGACTATGCTTGTTTTTATGAAAATTACTTAACATAGGCCTATAGTGTTTATTCCCTAGTAACTAATTCAGCAGATGGCTCTATAATACGCTCGCCATAAGCTTAATATTTCAAGTTTTCATTTTTGGACAATGGTTCTTCTTTAAAAAAAATGCTTCAATTGTGAATGGAGTGCAACAATTTGGATCACAGCAAGAAACATTATAATAATTTATTAAGAAATATTATTCTGTTAGAATCGTCCGTCGGATGGGGACGTTAGGCCTGGCGGCCTCCTTGGTGCTATTCGACATGAGTAGGCTGCGTGCCAGTACCGGGTTTCCCCTTCTCCCTTCCTCACCATCATCATCATCCATTCTCTACACTACACTTACACGAACACTTACACTTACACTCACCCTAACACACGACATAACTCTTCACAGATACACATCATGCATAATGTGGTCCACCGAAATGGTGTGCAACTTGAAAATGGTTCACAGTCCTGCCATCTATTCGCAGTATGCGGAACCCGAATCCCGCAAGTGAATTGGGTAGGCATTAGATAAACACACATACACATACTGCGTGTTCAGTTCCAAGTGTGTCATGGCTCGCTGTATGTCGTCATGTGGCTAGCCGATGGGCCTAGAGTATTCAATCTTCCTACACTTCCGCAGAGGTGTATTGCGCATGTGCCTGATGTTAGTTGCCTGACAAGTACGGCGTTCATTCTGTGGAAAATTTTATATTTTATTCTATTGGAATTTTAGAAATACTTTACGTACCGTAACACCGGTCGTGGCAGGAATGTGAACTGTTTGGAAACACGTACTGAGGTGATTTTTTCTTTCTGTTAGGATATGGGGATTGGTTATGAAAAACAGATTCTTACGTATTTGTTGAAAATCACTTGTTGGATATCAAAATGGACAAAATCAATTTGATTTTTTAGTTCAGTATAGTTATTTAACGACGCTTTATAAATTTAGGTTATTTAGCGTCATAAATTTGATAAGATGATATTTGGTTAGATGAGGCCGATGATTCGCCATTTTATTGCATTCACATTACGGTTGGGGAAAACCTCTTAAAAACCCAAAATAATCAATAAATGAGGGGATAACCCGAATAATAAATAATAAATAAATCAGACCGGCAGGCAAGCGACTTAACCGACTGAGCCACGCCGGTGGCTCGGAGCATTTGATTTGTGTTGTGGAATGTTGCCGTACGCAACCGATGACAACAAATACCCTGGGTTCGACTTACCCGCGCAAAAGACAGTTCGAAAGAGGTTATGGTAGCACACAGACCGTACAGACCGCCATCTGGTGCCACGACGTCCAAGTTATACCGTACACGTTCTCAAGTTGAGATTGCACGCCTTGATTAATAGGCAACTTCTCTGACATAAAAGCTGAAACTCGCTTCAAATCGCTGACTCACCAACAGTGACGTCATGACACACTTTGAAATGAACACCCAGTAGTCTATATAAAAATTTTCTCAAATACAGCACCAGTAGGCATATTAGTAAAAGTGTATGTAATTATCTATAGTTTAACATAAAAGAGAAAACCACATAATTTCAGAGAGACGGACTCATTTTTTATCTGACTGACATACACGAAAGCAGGAACCATGCTTATGCCTTTGAAGTCAGGGAATAAATTGTAAATATTCAGCTACTAACAACACAAGGAAGCAGCATTTCAATTGTACTGTAAGGTCTTCCCTCGTCTACGAAGTTTTTGTGTGTTCCGGCTTTAACTGCGCATTTTGCTTGATCGTTTTGTACATCCTTTGTATGTTACCATCCCTATCCTCGGGCTTCTCGCGTATCGGCTTGCTTCCGCTGCATTCAGAGGAAAAAAGAAGCCCCTTGAGAACTGTCTTATTTTAGCAGCCTATAATCTATACATCTCCAGAGAAATATCGAATTACGAAGAACCCATGTACACCATGTTACACAAATTGCACAATGTTTTACAATACCTTCCCGCAACTTTGACCTTTTACGGAAAACAGAACGGTTCAAATAATTGATTAAATGGCGATTTTACTCGTGTTAATTATGTAAGCATGTGTGGCTTACAGCTGTTTCGGTGTTACTTGACACCATCCTCAGAGCCTACTAGATCTCTGCGCTATCTCAACGTCGCTGCCTGTTGTGTGGGTGCGTTCTTGTGATGAAGAGTTGTGTCAAATAGTGTGTGTGTTCTGAAATTGATCTGTCTGTTGAGAATTTGATTAGGGTGTGTTTTAGTGTGTCTGTATATTTCATATTGTTCTAGTGTGTTGAGTTTTATGTTTTTGGGTTATATGTGCAGGATTTCCATGTCTGTATTTATGTTATTGTACGTGTGGTTAGCATTAGTTATGTGTTCGGCATATGTAGATGTATTGTGTCCTCTGGTTATTGCTTTAATGTGTTCTTTGTATCGAGTTTGGAATGATCTGCCTGTCTGTCCGATAACCAGAGGACACAATACATCTACATATGCCGAACACATAACTAATGCTAACCCACACGTACAATAACATAAATACAGACATGGAAATCCTGCACATATAACCCAAAAACATAAAACTCAACACACTAGAACAATATGAAATATACAGACACACTAAAACACACCCTAATCAAATTCTCAACAGACAGATCAATTTCAGAACACACACACTATTTGACACAACTCTTCATCACAAGAACGCACCCACACAACAGGCAGCGACGTTGAGATAGCGCAGAGATCTAGTAGGCTCTGAGGATGGTGTCAAGTAACACCGAAACAGCTGTAAGCCACACATGCTTACATAATTAACACGAGTAAGATCGCCATTTAATCAATTATTTATATTCAAGTGTTAAAAGTAGTGTACGAAAGATTCAACATGGAGAACGGTTCACTTTAATTCTATCTCATATGTAGAGTAGATGCCTGACAAACTGATGTCTTTTGGTTTTAGACGTCATGCTCATCTGATGTTACAGGATGACATATCTTGCATTCAGTGCCAGGTCGAGAAAAGCCCAGGTATTGATTTTGGTCTGTGAGTGTGTCGTGGATTAGTACTGGGAGTTTCAGTTACAACCGTATTGTTAATTGTAGTACTTACTTACTTACTGGCTTTTAAGGAACCCGGAGGTTCATTGCCGTCATCACATAAGCCCGCCATTGATTCCTATCCTGAGCAAGATTAATCCAGTCTCTGCCATCATATCCCACCTCTCTGAAATCAATTTTCATATTGTCTTCCCATCTACGTCTCGGCCTCCCTTAAGGTCTTTTTCCCTCCGGCCTCCAAACTAACACTCTATATGATTTCTGGATTCGCCCATACGTGCTACATGCCCTGCCCATCTCAAACTTCTGGATTTAATGTTCCTAATTATGTCAGATGAAGAATAAAATGCGTGCAGCTCTGCGTTTATAACTTTCTCCATTCTCCTGTAACTTCATCCCTCTCAGCCCCAAATATTTTCCTAAATCTTATTCTCAAACACCCTTAATCTCTGTTCCTCTCTCAGAGTGAGAGTCAAGTTTCACAGCCATACAGAACAACCGGCAATATAACTGTTTTGTAAATTCTGACTTTTAGATTTTTGACAGCAGACTGGATGACAAAAGCTTCTCAACCGAATAATAATAGGCATTTCCCATATTTATTCTGAGTTTAATTTCCTTCCGAGTTTTATTTATATTTGTTACTGTTGCTCGAAGATATTTGAATTTTTCCACCTCTTCGAAGGATAAATCTCCAATTTTATATTTCCATTTCCTACAATATTCTGGTCACGAGACTTAATCATATACTTAGTGTTTCGGGATTTACTTCCAACCCTATCGCTTTACTTGCTTCAAGTAGAATTTCCGCGTTTTCCCTAATCGTTTGTGGATTTTCTCCTAACATACTCACGTCATCCGCATTGACAAGAAGCTGATGTAACCCGTTCAATTCCAAACCTCTGTGTTATCCTGAACTTTGCTAATGGCATATTCTAGAGCGAAGTTAAAAAGTAAACGTGATAGTGCATCTCCTGCTTTAGCCCGCAGTGAATTGGAAAAGCATCAGAGAGAAACTGGCCTATATGGACTCTGCTGTAAGTTTCACTAACAAGGGAAGTACCCCAGCTCGAACAGCTAAAACCGAGTGTAAATGCGTTTAAAATACAGAGCTGTGCTTGTTCTACCACCCATCAAGGTTATTATCTGTAAAACTCCGCAGTCGTGTACAATCAATGATTGAAGAATAACGAATCTAATGACTAGAGAAGCACAAATCGCTGAAGAAACAACGCCGTGTAACAGACAGTTATGACAAGCAGATCCACAAAATACATCTGGCAAGAAGCTACACGACCTTTGCTTTAAATAATATACGAGTATAGGATATTTCAAAAGTCAGTTCAAACATTAAACCGCTATAAATATTATTATATTTGAGATAGGGGAAAATCAAAACATCACAGCGTTGGGCAAACAACGGGGTTTACAAAACATTGGGAAGATTTCCGCCGTTCTCTTGTTCAACGTACAGCATTCTGCCTGCGACACCATGCACAACATTTTGCAGATAATGTCTTGGAATATTGGTAATTTCTTGCGAGATGGCATCTTTCAGTTGTAGTAGGGTCGTTGGATGTGAGGAAAACTCGTTCTTTAAGGTAACCCCAAAACCCAAAGTCGGCCGGATTGAAACCTGGAGATCGCGGAGGTCACATGGTTGAAAAGTGCCTACTGATGACTTTGGTCGGAAAACGAACCTTAATTGAGCGTGTTAACTCCACCATTAATTATTTCAGTAGGTTATTTTACGCCGCTTTATCAATATCTTATGTTATTTAGCGTCTAAATGAGATGAAGGTGATAATGCCGGTGAAATGAGTCCAGGGTCCAGAACCGAAAGTTACCCAGCATTTGCTCATATTGAATTGAAGGAAAACCCCGGAAAAACATCGGCCAGGTAATTTGACCTGACCGGGAATCGAACCCGGTCCACCTGGTTTCCCGTCAGGCGCTCTAACCGTTACTCTAAAGGTGTGGACAATAATGGAATAAGACAGACTGTTACAGTAAACGGGTAGCGCTACTACAGCATGTCACAGAACTTCATCATCCCTAGACTGAGGAACCACGATAAGGGAAACATAATTTTCATGCAAGATGGCGCTCCACCCCACATTTTTATCCCTGAAAAACAATTAATTACGCAGATGTTTGGCGATCGTGTCATCAGTAGGCACTTTCCAACAATGTGACCTCCGCGATCTCCAGATTTCAATCCGGCCGACTTTTGGTTGTGGGGTTATCTTAATAAACAAGTTTTCCTGACACATCCAACAACCCTACTACAACTGAAAGATTACATCTCACAAGAAATTGCCAATATTCCAAGATATTTTCTGCAAAATGCTGTGCATGGTGTAGCAGACAGAATGCTGTACGTTGCACAAGAGAACGGCGGAAATCTTCCCAATGTTTTGTAAACCCTCTTTTTTGCCCAACACTGTGATGTTTTTGTTTTTTCCTATGTTATATTATAATATTTATAGCGGTTTAATGTTTGAACTGACTTTTCAAATACCCTATACTCGTATATATATATATATATATATATATATATATATATATATATATATATATATATATAATTTGAACTGGTAATGGAAATTACGGAAAACGTCTGAACGGAATTTAATGAGTGACCCTCATTTTCACGCCTGGCATACAAAGTTTTCTGAAAAGTAGTAGTTTTCAGTGAAATGTCAATTTTCCTACGTAAGTTTCCTATTTTCCGAAATCCATCTGTTGTTAGTTTTGAGAACTAACTTATTGAATCACGGCCGAATTGAATTTCAGAACAAAACACACACTACAATAAACAAAGGCTATTACACGAAGGCCATGACCTGCAGGATTGCCGACAATATTTAGACCTCAATTCAATTTGTTATTAAAAACTGATTCTGCAGTCTATAATTTTCTGAGTACAGCTGTGTATTGAATATTCAAATCTACGAAAAGGTGGTTTGATTACATTATTACCATTAGAAATTGAATATTATTATAGTTAATATCATGATGCGTCTAATTAATTGTACATAATATTGATGCTATATTGATGACATGAAAGTGAAACGTTTTGAGGTTATGTAAGTAAATGTAGAGAATATCTTAATTTAGATCTTCATTTCTATAATTTTCCGAGTGACTGCTATATATAACTACAAAACTTAAGTAGGATAATAATATGTTATTAAAAATAAAATATTATCATACTTATTAGCCCAGTCGGGTTGGGTCTTTTCATATACTTAATGGCGGTGTAGTGTAGATATTGATGTGTCATTGTCTTCAGTATTGGCTCGAGAGAGCGCAAAATTACAGTTCCTAAGAAAGATAAAAATTACTTACTGATAAAATAAGAGGCCTAGAATATTTTATAGTCTCCAGATCATTTCAGCAAGATCTCTTAGTAGGATAAAATGATTTTACGCTCTACATTTCAAGTTCTAAATGCAGCAGCTATACGAAAATGCTATTGTTCGAAAGCTTATCAAACCTGACATTTTTTTAACTTTTTCCTACAATCCACAATGACCTGAAATAGCTAATCGTCCTGACATTGATACTTGCGTTTTGTTGAAACTCAAAAACTGAAGTTGGATAGGTTCAAGAAAAAGTATTTGGCCTAAAGAAATCCATTCAGAGGAGTATGTTCTATTATTATGGAAGCAAATTACTATCAAAAAGACAATTATTCTTCATTGAAAATAAGTCTGAAAAATTTTTATTTGAACGTCTAACGAACTTAGTTTGCAGCAGCATTTGCTGCAAAAGCCACTAGTATTATTTAAAGCAAAGGTCGTGTAGCTTCTTGCCACATAATACCTCATTGATGTATTTTGTGGATCTGCTTGTCATAACTGTCTGTTACACGGGGTTGTTTCTTCAGCGATTTGTGCTTCTCTAGTCATTAGATTCGTTATTCTTCAATCATTTTTGCACACGACTGCGGAGTTTTACAGATAAATAACCTTGATGGGTGCTAGAACAAGCACAGCTCTGTATTTTAAACGCATTTTCGGTTTTATTTCGAGGTACTTTTTAAGACGCATTGTAATAATTAGTTTCTTGGGAATACCAAATTCAATAAGAATATTGTATATAACTCTCTCTTAACCGAGTTATACTCCTTTTTGAAATCTATGAATAACTGATTACCAGTAAAATAAATAAAACATCAATAATAAGATTGGTAATTACATCACTAACAGTAGAGTAATACTACTAGTTATTGACGATATTATTTAACAATTTGACATATTTAATTTATAGGCACCATGTTAGTTGTAACATAATAAAAAGATATTTATTTATTTAACCAATTTAATCTTGAATATTTAAAATTTACAGATTTCACAATGTGTTCTTTTATGCTAAATTTGAGATTTCAAAGGGAATTTCGATTTATTTACGTAATGTTTACAAGTTCATAATGTTGTGTATCGAACATTTTCAGAAACAGGTTCTGTGTTTGCAGGAGGTCGTAGGCGAAACCCAGTACGAGAAGCAGCTATCTCTTGGCTTGATCAAAACTCCCCAGATCTAACCCTCCTGACTTCTTCGTGTATGATTTTGTTAAAGACATTATCTATTCACAGAGACCCAGCAACATTGATGATCTGAGAGTAAAATTTATTTATTTATTTATTTATTTACTTATTTATTTATTTATTTATTTATTACAATGTAAGATAAACTAGCCCACTCCTGAATGAGTAAGACTCGTGCTCAGAAGGATTCCAATACAGACAAAAATAAAATTAAAATTGACAGTGAATACAGATTAAAATGTCTTTAATATGTTTAAACCCAAAGTATAAATGCAATATTTTTTTATTTTTTATTAATTTGGACAGGATTCGCGAAACTACTCAAACTTTTCAACAAATCACCCCTCTTATGTTACAAAGGACATGGGGTGAATTACATCACCTTTATGAGTTATGCAGGGTGCGCAATGGGAGTCATGTTGAGCTCAGAGCAATCTCCCAACTTTCAGTGTTGTATGCACAAAGTTTCAAAAAATAAAGTTCAGTATTAAATGTTTTACAGTGTTTTTATTTTATCCATACCCAAACGGATCACCCTGTATATACATTTCGTATTCTGTACTCGATTTTGCATTTCATCGCGGATTAAAACTACAGTAATTTACTTAATTTACCGTTAAACGAAAACTTACTTATTTTGACAGCATTTCGGCACATTTCGTAATTATTATTATCATTATTGCAAAATTCTACTGTCTCTAACATGACGATAGAGGACTTGGCGGCAGGGGATCGTTAATCTAAAGAGAATGATATCAAACACCACTAGCTGAAGGGCTAGGTCAGAAGAACTGCAGTTACTTGATCTTCCATGAAATATTTTCCTTCCCGTTAAAGTAGACGTGCTCTACTTTGAAGGAACCTTTTTATTGATCCAATGAAAGAGGCCTGATATTTAGTGTTGGAATTAAAACAGATTTTATGGACCAGAATAACAAGGACTGGATTAAGCTGGAATAAGCTCGTACGTGTAATTTGAAAGAAGACAAATGGCAAAGGAGATGGAGAAGGAAGAAGAGCTGGAACAAAAAGAGAGTAAAAATAAAGCAGAAAAGGGTAGAGAGAACAAACGAAAAAGGCGAGAGCAAATTTCTGCAGAGGATGACAATGAACGTTAGAAACAAATTTCGATGGAATCTCATTTCGTGTATAGTAGATTGGAAAAGTGTAAATGAATACGAAGAGAACAGAAAAATATGAATACTGAGTAGAAGTACTGTGCCGTGACAGGATTGTATTAATTCTGACTGCATTCGTGCTGTGATTGTCTGAGATGAGCGAATATGCACTGGTTGAACGACGTAGTTAATATTCAGGGATAATCGATGTAAATCATCTATCACTGTTGTAATCGTATCTCTATGACCGCACAGTGTTCTGTAACTTCATTTCAGCACAACGCTGACGGGTACGTTGGATAGAATGTATCGTCGATCAATTAGGGTACTGACCCTCTATTACGGGTTGTAACGCCGCACACGTGTGAAAAGTTGCGATGGACGAATAATTGAGAGCGTGACACCCACTTATGCAAATGTGAGGTCAAGCGTTCCTCATCGCTAGTGTCATACATCCTCCCTTACCTAAGGGTGATACAGGAAGTTTTATAATTCTAATTTTCATCGAAAGAGTGCCAAACATTCCTCAAGGATCAATGTTAGGTCCCCTACTTTTTCTAGTGTTCATAAATGATCTTGACCCCCTAATAAAAGATGTAGGTCACCCCATATTATTGCAGATGACACAAGTATAGTAATTACAACCAATAACTCCAACACATTCCAATCTTCAACAGATGAAATTATCTTCAAAATATGTCACTGGTTCTCAGTCAATAAATTAGTATTAAATTGTAACAAAACTAACATAATTCAATTTAAATCCTGTCCAAATTCAACCTCGCAAATTTCTAGCGTAATAATTAAAAATAGATCCCTATTAGAAACAACAATAACCAAATTTCTTGGCTTAAAAATCGATAAAGTGTTAAATTGGAAAAATCATATTAAAGAAATTACCCCCAAACTAAATTCAGTATGTTTTGCTATTAGATCTATGCAAAACATAGTAAATATCAATACCTTAAAACCAATATATTTTGCATACTTTCACTGGGTAATGAGTTTGGAATAATATTCTGGGGAAATTCCACAGATGATAACAGTATATTCCTATTACAAAAAAGAGTAATTAGAATAATAGTAGGTGCTAAATCTAGGGAATCTTGTAGGACTATTTAAAAAAAAATACAAATAATACCCATGGTTTGTCAGTATATCATTTCATTAATAATCTTCCTCTTATGTAATCGTGAAAACTTTGTAACTAATTCAACATTTCATAGCATAAATACACGTCAAAAAATTACTTTCATACTCCATCGGCAAGTCTATCGTGCTATCAAAAAGGAGTGCGTTATATGGCAGTAAAAATTTTTAATAGCCTCCCTATCGACATAAAAAATGAAACTCAAAACATAAGATTCTTTAGGGCCAAATTAAAGAAGTACCTAATTTCTCACGCCTTATGTTCTGTAGGTGAATTCATGACATTTAATAACGCTTCATGAAATAGATACTAAAACTTTGCGTTGTACTAGTAGACTATATTGTAAATCTCTTCTGTATATAGGCTATTTCATCTAGACTGTACCTATAAATTAAGACTTTATAATAATATTACGTTTTTTGACTTGTTCCACATTCTAGCTGTGAAGCAATGTATGAATACCATGGAATGTTAATAAATACAATACAATGCAACATTCGGGTCTGTTTACAATTCTAAAAACAGAAGAAAAAATTCATGACAGAAGACAACATTAAATAGAATATTACTAGTGCATGCCAGTACTTCGTTACAATGATAAAAGGCATTAATTGCAAATTAGTTAACTAATTAATTGTTTATTGTTAGTAAATTAATAACATGTACAAAAATGCAAAAGAAATTCTTCCCTGAAGGAGTAAGAAATTCGTGCTCAAGAGTTATTCAAACCCGCATTATTTTGAATAAATTTTATTCAGCTTCCTCCAAGTGAAAGCTGCCTAGAAGACAAAGCTCACCAAAAATTGTTGTTTTTTTAGTAAATGGTAGGTAAACAATTATAATGGGAAAAAGGAAACAATGGAGAAGAAAAAGAAAAACAAATAACACAATTATAAATAATTGAAAACGACTAAACAAAACATCATTAATTCCAGAAGAAACATAAAATTTCCTGGTATCTATTTGCTATCAGGTGATCACAGTCGTCTATTTAGCACTAGTTGCAAGACCCAACTTCAGTGAGCAGATCGCCATAGCAAAGAGATCAATCTATTTAAGTGTAGAGATGGTTTCTTAGGATCTTTATAGATCCCTTCACTGCAGACAGAGATACTTTAGTGACAAGAGTTTGTCCTAGACCAAACTGCTTGCAAAAAATGCGCGAATCTTTTTGTGATGGTCCCTCTAGCCCCAATCAGTAATCCGATTGATTGATTATTTATTCTATACGTGGTCATATACATTGATGTACACGTCAATTACATAATAAATAAAAAACACAATAAAATTAAAAACACTACAAGTTAAAATACATTTAAAATAAATAATATAATCAAGTAGTATTGCGTATATCATAACTTGTGATTTAGGAATTCTTTTACTGAATAAAAAGTTTGATCAGTTAAAATCTGTTTAACTTTCACTTTAAATTTTGCATAAGGTAAAGATCGTATCTGCAATGGTAATTTATTAAAACACACAATGCCAGTATAGGCAGGCGATTTTTCATATTTCACATGTCTACGATTTTTTATTGAGAACAAATGTGCATTTCGTGTATTATAATTACGATAATCTAAATTCTTATTGTATTTATTCTCATTCTGTTTCAAGAAAATTAGGCATTTGTAAATATAAATGGATGGAAATGTTAAAATTTTGTATTGTTTAAAATAAGGTTTGCTTGAGTCAAAACTCTTCAATTTAAAAACGGATCGTATAATTCTTTTTTGTGCAATAAATATCCTATTAACATAGGTAGAGTTACCCCATAAGAAAACGGCATAACTGAGATATGCATAAGCAACTGAATTGTAAATTAAAATCAATATTTTGGTGTTTAGTTTATAAATTCGATCGACATTAGATGATATTTTTCCTTACAATATAGTATAGTGAGGTTCGTATATGTCGCATTTTTCCTGATGTACCTCAGTAGATACTATAGACATAATTATTAGATACAAAGTGACTTAAAAAAACTTAGGGATAAATTAACTTAAAAATATACAACTTCAATTTTAACAATTTCACTCATACAAATACATATAAATGTTAAAAGAACATAATTGATGATGATGATGATGATGATGATGATGATGATGATTGATAATAGGTAAAGAAAGAAATACTACTTGGAACATTCCCTATAAATGTCTTCGTCACAACAAACTCCATTTCATTTCGCAGGAATTAATTAGCTTGGCAGCGTAGACTCCCGACGCTTTGTTGGTTCGGTGCACGAGGAATCATATAGAGTTAGAGAAATAAAAGTACCCAGCTTTCAAAAGGATTCCTCGAAACGAGAAAGGTTGGTAAACACTGGTTGAGAAAGATAAGCAGAGTTTTAGGACAGGGTTTTGCTCCTTGCGCTGTGTTAACTTGAGGCATTATATTGCGCTATACTGGACACACTCATAGCTTTCTACGTATAAATGTCAATCTCTTCCAGATCATCTGTATGAGACAGAGACCGGGCGAAGGGGATTTATACTTACTTACTTACAAATGGCTTTTAAGGAACTACCGAAGGTTCATTGCCGCCCTCACATAAGCCCGCCAGCGGTCCCTATCCTATGCAGGATTAATCTAGTCTCTATACCCCACCTCCCTCAAATCCATTTTAATATTATTCTCCCATCTACGTCTCGGCCTCCCTAAAGGTCTTTTTCCCTCCGGTCTCCCAACTAACACTCTATATGCATTTCTGGATACAACAAGTAATCTCCTATTTGTGATATGCCATTCCCATCTAACCTAACCTCTTGTACTCCCACGAAGTAGCTGCGAATATATTGAATAAGCAGTCGTGGACAGCCGATAAGGGGTGGTCCTCCAGCTTGGGAGTTGGGCGAAGGGCTAACAACCCATCACCGTAAAAAACAGCTTGTTACGAATCCCTACAATAAGCCTCGGGGATTTATAATAATAATAATAATAATAATAATAATAATAATAATAATAATAATAATAATAATAATAATAATAATAATAATAATAATAATGATTTATTTAACCTGGCAGAGTTAAGGCCATACGGCCTTCTCTAACACTCAACCAGGAGTAAAACTGCGTTAAAAAACACTACAAATTCACAATTTACTCTACAATTTTACACAGAAAACTGAATAAGATAATAATAATAAAAATGTAAACAACAAGCAAGTAGAAATCAGACATAATATATAACATACAGAAAGAAAGGAAAAAGCATAATAAAATGTGAACAGCAGGTCAAAATAAATGAGACATACAAAGTATAAAAAAATAAGACAATTATTGATAATAATAATAATAATAATAATAATAATAATAATAATACTTACTTACTTACTTACTGGCTTTTAAGGAACCTGTAGGTTCATTGCCGCCCTCACATAAGCCCGCCATTGGTCCCTATCCCGAGCAAGATTAATCCAGTCTCTACCATCATATCCTACCGCCCTCAAATCCATTTTAATATTATCTTCTCATCTACGTCTCGGTCTCCCCAAAGGTATTTTCCTCCGGCAGCCCAACCAACACTCTATATGCATTTCTGGATACAACAAGTAATCTCCTATTTGTGATATGCCATTCCCATCTAACCTAACCTCTTGTACTAACGAAGTAGCTGCGAATATATTGAATAAGCAGTCGTGGACAGACGATAAGGGGTGGTCCTCCAGCTTGGGGTTGGGCGAAGGGCTAACAACCATCACCGTAAAAACAGCTTGTTACGAATCCCTACAATAAGCCTCGGGGATTTATAATAATAATAATAATAATAATAATAATAATAATAATAATAATAATAATAATAATAATAATAATAATAATAATAATAAGGATAATAATAATGATTTATTTAACCTGGCAGAGTTAAGGCCATACGGCCTTCTCTAACACTCAACCAGGAGTAAAACTGTTAAAAACACTACAAATTCACAATTTACACTACAATTTTACACAGAAAACTGAATAAGATAATAATAATAATAAAATGTAAACAACAAGCAAGTAGAAATCAGACATAATATATAACATACAGAAAGAAAGGAAAAAGCATAATAAAATGTGAACAGCAGGTCAAAATAAATGAGACATACAAAGTATAAAAATAAGACAATTATTGATAATAATAATAATAATAATAATAATAATAATAATAATAATAATAATAATACTTACTTACTTATTTACTGGCTTTTAAGGAACCTGTTGGTTCATTGCCGCCCTCACATAAGCCCGCCATTGGTCCCTATCCCGAGCAAGATTAATCCAGTCTCTACCATCATATCCTACCGCCCTCAAATCCATTTTAATATTATCTTCTCATCTACGTCTCGGTCTCCCCAAAGGTATTTTTCCCTCCGGCAGCCCAACTAACACTCTATATGCATTTCTGGATTGCCCACACGTACTACATGTCTTGCCCATCTCAAACGTCTGGATTTTAATAATAATAATAATAATAATAATAATAATAATAATAATAATAATAATAATAATAATGATAAAAATAATTGTAGTAGTAGTAGTAGTAAAATAGTGCAGTACAAAGCATACAATGAATACAATATTTTTAAGTACACACAGTAAGGAAAATTATGATTATACTCGTACTAGTGGCTTGTGCAGCAAATACTGCTGCAAACTATGTTCGTTAGACGTTCAAATAAACATTGTTCAGATTTATTTTCAATGAAGAATACTTCTCTTTTTGATAGTTATTTGCTTCCATAATAATGAAACATACTCCCTGAATGGAGTTTTTTTTAGGCCAAATACTTTTTCTTGAACCTATCCAACTTCAGTTTTTGAGCTTCAACGCGATAACGCAAGTATCAATGTCAGGACGATAGCAGTAGCTACTTCGGGTCATTGTGGATTGTAGGCAAAAGTTAAAAAAATGTCAGGTTTGCTAAGCTTTCGAACAATAGCATTTTCGTATAGCTGCTGCATGTAGAACTTGAAATGTAGAGCGTAAAATCATTTTATTCTTCTAAGAGATCTTGCTGAAATGACCTGGAGACTACAAAATTTTCTAGGCCTCTTATTTTATCAGTAATACCTTTTTAGCTGTTGATTAAGCGTCGTAAAATAACCCACTAAAAAAATACTTTTTTATCTTTCCTTAGGAACTGTAATTTTTGCGCTCTCTCGAGCCAATACTGAAGGCAATGACACATATCAAGATCTACACTACACCGCCATTAAGTATATGAAAAAGACCTAACCCCACTGGACTAATAAGTATAAAAATATTTGATTTCTAATAACAATATTATTATCTTACTTAAGTTTTGTAGTTACTCGTATATAGGCCTATAGCAGCCACTCAGTAAATTATAGAAATGAAGATCTAAATTAAGATATTCTCTAGATTTACTTACATAACCTCAAAACGTTTCACTTTCATGCTATCAATAATGTCATCAATATTATGTACAATTAATGAAAAATAGATGAATCATGATATTAACTATAATAATATTTAATTTCTTATGATAATAATGTCATCAAACCACCTCAAGTTTCGTAGATTTGAATATCCAATACACAGTTGTACTCAGAAAATTATTATACATTGCAGAATCAGTTTTTAATAACAAATTGAATTGAGCTCTAGATATGTCGGCAATCCTGCAGGTCATGGCCTTCGTGTAATAGCCTATTGTTTATTGTAGTGTGTGTTTTGTTCTGAAAGTCAATCAAGTCGGCCGTGTTTCGATAAAATTAATTCTCAAAACTGACAACTGATGGATTTTGGAAAATAGGAAAATTGTGTAGGAAAATTGACATTTCACTGAAAACTACTACTTTTCGAAAAACTTCGGGTTCCAAGCTTCAAAATGAGGGACCATTTATTAAAATCCGTTCAGCCGTTTTCCGTAATTTCCATTACCAGTTCAAATTATATATATATATATATATATATATATATATATATATATATATATAGATATAGCTCAACTTATCACATTGTAGATATACCATTATCGGAAAATATGAAAACAAAAATATAAAATAAGTTAAATATCACTAGAATATAAAAAAATGTGAATACGTGAATGTGAATTGCTGATTTACTTCCATTAAAACCACAATAAATTTAAATTTGATCCTCATGAATACCAGACGAGACAAAACTACAGTTTCTTTCTAAATACTCCCAAATGCCACACAACTGCTGGATTAAAACACAGGAGAAATTTTGGACCCAAAATATATAATACATTAATTAGAGCTTACCCTGAGCTAAGTACACTTAACACACATAGTTTTAAGAAACAAATCAGATTAATTATTTAATTGTTTAAGCTAATTGAGTTAAAAATTGTTACTCTAATATTCATGTACTTCTGTATTTTCTATTTGTATATAGACCCTGTTATTACATGCTGTATGTATTTTACCATTTATTAATATGATTGTGCTCAATGAACTCTCGTAATTTTGTGATATATTTTGTATAACTGATCTGAACTGCGCCCGAGCACGAGCTTCTGCTCTTTCGGGCTGCAATGCCTAATGTAGCTCAAGTATATAGAATTAATTATTATTATTATTATTATTATTATTATTATTATTATTATTATTATTATTATTATTATTACGTGGAAACATGCTATACAACATTTCTCATAATAGTAAGTTAGTTTGGCAACTCGTCATAAGATACAGTAATTTTCTAACTTGGATTTGAAAGATTTCAATGATCGGTAGCCCTTGACTTCAAGGGATGATGATGATGATGATGATGATGATGATGATGATGAGGATTGTGATTACTAGACCGCGGAACTTCATGCAATTGCATGTTTTTGATTTGGCATATTAAAAAAGTAAAATTGACTCTTTGCCGATTATGATTTCCATGTTCTAATGAAGCAAACTTTATTTTCCATAAATATTATATTTCGAGGCTTTTCTCTTTTAAATGCATATATTTTTACTTTTCATATTTAAATGCATATATTAACAATTTCCTTGCTTTGCCCGATTTATTAACTAATTTCAAAATTTCCCTCTGAAAAATTAAGAATAATTTCCAAGAAATGTAAAAATTATGTGAAAAACAAAACCTAACTTATAATTACTCGTACTTAATTACTGTTGAGGACATGAAACTGTACGACGACAATGGATAGTTCTCCATAGCCTGGAGCGAAATAAAAAATAGGTTGCAGGCGCCAAATTACTCTTCAAGGAACGACCACTCATATAAACTGAGGGAAAGAAGACAGAGGACGGACAGTGGAAAGTTTTCTTTTCTCAATCGTACTATCAGAGACTGGAATGCTTTACCTGCAGACTTACTAAAGGCTTTACCAATAACCAAAAATGTATTTAAAAATAGACTTAAGGACTTTACTAATAGACGGTAGTATATTATACACATTATTTAAAGGGTGTAATTGATATCTTTTATTTGAAGTATTCTATCAGTGAGGAAGTGTGCTGTGTCAGTGAAGTGTGTAGTGTCAGTGAAGTCTATTGTGTAAGTGAAGTGTGTTTGTGTAAGTGAAGTGGCTGTGCAAAGTATTTGAACAGTGTTAGTGAAATCAGGATAGAATAAGTGCAGTGAGCGAGTTGATAGCGAAATAAGTGTAGTGCCGAAAGGTACTTGTGCAGATATAAACCGGTCACACTCGTGGATCTTAGTTCGAACTTAGGGTTAAGATACAAATTAGATTAACTTTAAATGTTATTTTAAGTGATCATGCTTCATTTAATTTAGGATGCTCATTATTATTATTTATCATTATTATTAATTATTTTTTATTAGTTGTGTTTTTATTAATTGTCATTATTGAATGTAATTAGTTACCACTGCCACTAGGTAAAACCAATTTGCAGTGTGAATACATACATACATACATACATACATACATACATACATACATACATACATACATACATACATACATACATACATACATACATACATACATACATACATAAGTTGGGTTGTTTTCCACTTTAACATGATATTAGCACAGTCTAGTATAATTATACAGCCACGAAGTTCAATACGTAGTAAATATGCATCCATAGGTAGTTGCTAACCACTAGGATCGATAATATCGCTTCATTACAAACAATGTGAAATAGTACTGGCAAAGTCTATTGTTCCTAGCACCCTCACAACTCAAGCTTCGTGACTGTATATACTAGACTGTGGTATTAGCTTCGTGTAATATTTCTGGAGCCAGGGCGAAAGTACGCGTCGACTGAATATCATTCAGACTTTGACTGTGATTTTGTAAAAACAAAAATTGATGTATTAGGCACTTGCGACAATAAAGTCACGTGGAGTGTAAATTTTTATTTCTACAAGTTTTACTGCACAATCAAGCGAAGAGCCAGTGCATGATCATTCTGTTTACAAGTTTAAAAGTCGACATATCGAAAGAAAAGTACCGGAATATTTGTTGAAGAAATGGGTTTTTGAAGACAAATGTTTTTCTACTGGTGGGAAAATCGCCTGTTTTGTATGTATGTATGTATGTATGTATGTATGTATGTATGTATGTATGTATGTATGTATGTATGTATGTATGTATGTATGTATGTATGTATGTATGTATGTATGTATATATGTATGTATGTATTTATTCACACTGCAGTGGGTATCTACCCGGTGGCAGTGGTAACTAATTACACTCAATAATGACAATAATAAATTTATTAATTAAAAATACAATTAATAATAATAGTAATAATTAATACTAAAAATAATTAATAATAATAATAATAATAATAATAATAATAATAATAATAACAGGGAACATCCTAAATTAAATGAAGCACGATCACTTAAAATAACATTTAAAGTAAATCTAATTTGTATCTTAAACCTAAGTTCGAATTAAAACCCACAAGTATATGTTCATATCTGCACAAGTACCTTTCAACACTACACTCATTTCGCTGTCAACTCACTCACTGCACTGGAAGTACGACACATTTCACTGATTCTATCCTGATTCAACTAACACTTCAAAACATTTCACTGTTCAAATACTATGCACTGCCACTATCAACTATAAAGCTTCACTGACAGGAACACGTTTCACTTACACAACACACTTCACTGACACAACATAATTCTTCACTGATACAACACTTCAATAACAAAAAATCATTTACACCCTTTAAACACTGTGTATAATTACCGTCTATTAGTAAAGTCCGTAAGCCTATTTTTAAATACAATTTTGGTTGTTGGTAAAGCCTTTAGTAAGTCTGCAGGTAAAGCATTCCAGTGTCTGATAGTACGATTGAGAAAAGAAAACTTTCCAGTGTCCGTACTGCTGCTGCTGCTACTGCTTCTACTTCTACTTCTGCTACTAGTGGCTACTTTGATTAGGTCTTCAGAAGGTATCATAGACTTCCAGAAGAAGAAATCTACATGCTATTGTGTCATCAAGCCAGACTATCTGCCTAGGACTTTGACCCCCAGTGATCTCATGTGGTTACGCTATACGATATGTACATTTTGTAGTGGTGGAGCACGTTAATTGATGTTGTCAACTGAATATTACATTTTCGTTGATATTATTTCTACTGGCTGTACTCGTGTATGTGGCTGATAGGGAAAAGAGGCAGATATACTGCCACGAGTCTGAAATAAATGAGGTTGGCAGGTTTACACGATTTAATTAGTGAAAAAGCTTCAATGTTTAAAACAAGGAGCATAAAGTGTTGTGTTACGTTGAGTCTGTTCCAAGAATCGTGGATTAAAGTAACTAATACTCAAAGAATCCCTGATAATTGCAAAGTAAGCACTGAAAGCAACAGCAATAAACAACCCGCAGTATCAAATCATGTCCTATTGTTCAAGGAAAGTCGGTGTAAAAGTGAGCGGTTGATAATTACCAGAACGTTTACAAATACAGTGTGATTTATAATAGAACTAACACATTAATTTTATTTATTTATTTATTCTCTCACTTATTTATTTATTATTTCAATTATTTATTTATTCTTTCACTTATTTATTTATTCTTTCACTTATTTATTTATTTACAAATGGCTTTTAAGGAACCCGCAGGTTCATTGCCGCCCTCACATAAGTCCGCCATCGGTTCCTATCCTGTGCAAGATTAATCCACTCTCTACCATCATATCCTACCTCACTCAAACCCATTTTAATATTATCCTCCCATCTACATCTCGGCCTCTCCAAAGGTCTCTTTCCCTCCGGCCTCCCAACTAACACTCTTTACGTTTAAATGTTATGTTTTATTTAACGACGCTCGCAACTGCAGAGGTTATATCAGCGTCGCCGGATGTGCCGGAATTTTGTCCCGCAGGAGTTCTTTTACATGCCAGTAAATCTACTGAAATGAGCCTGTCGCATTTAAGCACACTTAAATGCCATCGACCTGGCCCGGGATCGAACCCGCAACCTTGGGCATAGAAGGCCAGCGCCATACCAACTCGCCAACCAGGTCGACTAACACTCTTTATGCATTTCTGGATTCGCCTATACGTGCTACATGCCCTGCCCATCTCAAACGTCTGGATTTAATGTTCCTAATTATGTCAGGTGAAGAATAAAAGTTCTGCGTTGTGTAACTTTCTCCATTCTCCTGTAACTTCATCCCTTTTACCCCTAAATAATTTTCTAAGAACTTTATTCTCAAACACCCTTAACCTCTGTTCCTCTCTCAAAGTGAGAGTCCAAGTTTCACAACTATACAGAAAAACCGGTAATATAAATGTTTTATAAATTCTAACTTTCAATTTTTTGACAGCAGACTAGATGACAAAAGCTTCTCAACCAAATAATAACACGCATTTCCCATATTTATTCTGCGTTTAATTTACTCCCGAGTGTCATTTATATTTGTTACTGTTGCTCCAAGATATTTGAATTTTTCCACCTCTTCGAAAGATAAATCTCCAATTTTTATATTCTAATTTCGTAGAATATTCTGGTCATGACACATAATCATGTACTTCGTCTTTTCAGAGTTTACTTCCAAACATATCGCTTTACTTGCTTCAGTAAAATTTCTGTGTTTTCCCTAATCGTTTGTGGACTTTCTCCTAACATATTCACGTCATCCGCATAGACAAGCAGCTGATGTAACCCGTTCAATTCTAAACCCTCTGTGTTATCCTGAACTTTCCTAATGGCATATTCTAGAGCAAAGTTAAAAAGTAAAGGTGATAGTGCATCTCCTTCCTTTAGCCTATTCACTTATTTTTCTTATTTATTTATTTGCTTATTTATTTATTTATTTATTTATTTATTTATTCATTCATTCATTCATTATTCATTCATCCATTATTCATTAATTTATTTATAGATTTATTTATTTACTTATTTATTTATTTCAAAACGAATAATGCTAGCCACAATTTGCTATACTTCAAATGTAGAGTATTTCTGGGAGATTATTAAACTCTATAGCAAATGTTGAAAATTCTTTATTTATTCGGCTGGAAATTCACTTAATGACCAGTTTTTAACCTCAAATTAAGCAGGAGTTTTGATTCCCTGTCACGAAATGCGCAGATGTTTACGATTATGGATTTCGAAGTTTGCCTTTTTCACTCACCAGAGATCCAGTTGATTCCAATTTTTTTACCAGTCTCAGTATTGTGTTTTTTTGGTGGGGATTACGAACACCAAATTCTCTCTAGTATGCCCCTTGAGTAGCTGTAATTGCATTCGTAATCCAGTATTACTTCACAAGGAAAAGCCGTTGATTTAATGTGTAGGCCATCTGCATTAAAATAAAATGTCGAAAAGAGCTACCAAAAATAAGGAATAAAGAAGGCATGTACGTAGAAGTTGGGACTATAGAAGTGGGAAATTTGAATGGTCCTAATTTGAGTACAAGCGAAATGTCCCTCGAGCCAACAATCGTGAGATTCCTTGTGGATTTGACAGTTGGGGTCTTATTCAGCTATCACTGTGGTGAGCTACGTTGTTAATTATAAGTACAGGATGATTGGAAATGTTAGAGATGAGGCTCTCCTGTAGCCACTTATCGTAATTGCTACAGTTCATCTCTCCGTGATAATCGCCCGTTTTGTGTTGCGACATGAAGCTAACCTATAACACGTGCATTGGGGATGTAAACCACATCTCCCCTGCATTGACCGAGATGAGTCGCCGACCTTTTGACAGAGATGTTATGAGTTCCCGGAATTGAATCGTCACTCCACCAAAAACGTAGCTAGTGTACGGGATGAATCAATATACGTTTGATCTATATAATCAATAGAGCGCCCTCATCTCTAAATCTCTTCAGCTGCTGCAAGCAGTGAAGTTACTTGGCAATGGTGCCACGGCGTTCTACAAGCACTAGGCGATTTTTTTTTCTTTCTTTCAGCCAAAACTTCCTCTTACAAGGGAAGGGTTTCGGCTCGAACAGGAATTTTTGGTTAAAAATTTGTACAGACGCTTACCTCACAATGGTGATGAAGACAGTAAAAGCATTCATTTGTGTAACTCTCCGTTTGGTCGGTATTGGTCAATACACTTCTTTAAAAATGTACATGAGGATTCTCTACAAAATGCATGAAACAGCATGGAGCAAAGCAATAAGCACAACACGCAGAAGCAACACCTGAAGAATCTTCTGAACCACACTCCAGTGCTGAACATCAAATGCCACCTGAATTACATTTTTGAAGTCCGAGACTTGTTCACGATTCACATAACCAGCTGACTGCCAACAAGCATAGGGCGATATAATGGAGTAGACAACTGGTTATGAATAACAGGCTGCATTTTCATTATAAACACTCTATTTCCCAAGTTAAGTTCTAGATTCTCAGCAAGAGTCCTTATGTAATCTCTTATCTTCCGAGCATACATTTTGTATTGTCTAAGGAAATAGATATTCAGAGGCTGGATATTTTTAGTTTTTTTAGGTGGAATGATCATACATTCCATGTCCTAGCCTTGGAATGATTCATTTATTAAGGTTGCGTCCTTGTGCGCATTCAATGACTCACACAACAGTATATACTTTTGATTAGCTGCAATATTTTGAGACAGAACGTTGGAGAAAAATGTTCTTAAATGGGTTTTAGACATTTTACCACTCGCACTAGCTTCTAGGCTAGGCTAGGCTTACGGGTAAGGTGTCCCATCCCCTTAACTTGTGCAGTGCTCTCCCCACCCCTCAACTTGTACAGTGCTCTAACAGACAAACCACACATTACACAAACGAATGCTTTTAGGAGCTTTACAGAGATTTAAAGATGGGCCTGTATACAAATTTTGGATACGAAATTCCTGTTCGAACCGAAACCCTTCCCTTGTTAGAAGAAATTTTTGAAGAAAAGTGGTTCCATCTTCAGAATCAATTTCATTTCTTAACTCGATATAAACATAATACCATAGGTGCAGTTAGTGTCTTGTAAAGCAAGCATTGGAGGCTTTTGAAAATAATTATTATTTTCATGCAACCTTTTGTGACTTACGCAAAGCTTTTGATTGTGTTGATCATAGTATTCTATTGACCAAATTAAGTTATTTGGGTATCATAGGAAGTGAGTTGATGATTTTTGATTGCTAATTATCAGATCGCAAGCAAAGTGTTTCGTTTAATGGGCAAAAATCTGATGTTATGAATTATTACAATGAAATTCCTCAAGGCTCCGTATTGGGCCCGATATTGTTTTTGCTAGCTACTAATGATCTAGCCTATAATATAAATGCTGATACTGTTTTGTACGCGGATGATACTATTTTTTTAATTAAACATAGTGATATTAACTATTTGAAAAGCTTTGCTCAACATAATTTAAGAAATGCTGAAATTTGGTTTAATGCAAATGGATTTCTGTTGAACCCAGCTAAAACTGAACGTGTGATTTTTTATTCTTAAGAAGACCGACCATGAAAAAAGTCAGTTTAATATGTTAGGAATTATTCTTCATTCCAAGTTGACGTGGGAAAGTCATATTGGTCATATTTCTCCTAACTTTCAAGAACTTTGTTTCTTCTTAAGAGATTAAAACTGTTTTACCTGAAAAATATAATCGTGATGTTTATTTTTCTTGCTTTAAAAGTACTCTTACCTATGGAACACTGCTATGGGGAACAGTGTTTTTATAAATAGGATCCTATTGCTTCAAAAAAGGGGCCATAAGAATTTTATCAAACGCAATTTTTAATGAACATTTAAACCATTATTTGTGAAAAACAAAATCAGGACTGTAATTAATTTATAGATTCTATAGTTAAATTTGTATGTTAAAGATAATCTTCCAACTTTAACATTAAGATACAAGACAAGGTAATGATTTTAATATCGTAAGATGTAGACTTGTTAAATCCCAAAAATATTTTTCTCAAATGTCATTGAGGGTTGCAAACAAATTTCCATCCCATATTTTTAATTTAAGCAGAGCTGTATTATTTTAATGTACCAAAGTACATATGATATTTTCATGCAGATATTCTACGTCATCATACGATGAAAGAGTAATGGAACGGAGAAAAATTCTCCCCGGCGCCGGGATTTGAACCCGGGTTTTCAGTTCTACGTGCTGATGCTTTATCCACTAAGCCACACCGGATACCACTCCGGCGTCGTACAGAATCGTCTCAGATTAAGTTCCAACTCTTGGGTTCCCTCTAGTGACCGCCGTCTGCACTACGTCATAGATATCTATGAACGTAGGACTGAAGTCCATACATGTGCTGAGGTGCACTCGTTATGAGTGACTAGTTGGCCGGGATCTGACGGAATAAGCGCCGTCTTAAATCACGAAATGATTTACGCATATCATATATATTATTTTAATGTACCGAAGTACATATGATATTTCCATGCAGATATTCTGCGTCATCATACGATGAAAGAGTAATGAAATGGAGAAAAATTCTCTCCGGCGCCGGGATTTGAACCCGGATTTTCAGCTTATTCCGTCGGATCCCGGCCAACTAGTCACTCATAACGAGTGCACCTCAGCACATGTGTAGACTTTAGTCATACGTTCATAGATATCTATGACGTAGTTCAGAGGGCGGCCACTAGAGGGAACCCAAGAGTTGGAACTTAATCTGAGACGATTTTGTGCGACGCCGGGTGTTATCCGGTGTGGGTTAGTGGATAAAGCATCTGCACGTAGAGCTGAAAACCCGGGTTCAAATCCCGGCGCCGGAGAGAATTTTTCTCCGTTTCATTACTCTTCCATCGTATGATGACGCAGAAAATCTGCATGGAAATATCATATGTACTTCGGTACATTAAAATAATATACATGATATGCGTAAATCACTTCGTAATTTAAGACGGCGCTTATTCCGTCGGATCCCGGCCAACTAATCACTCATAACGAGTGCACCTCAGCACATGTGTGGACTTCGGTCCTACGTTCATAGCGTAGTGCAAAGGGCGGCAACTAGAGGGAACCCAAGAGTTGGAACTTAATCTGAGACGATTCTGTCCGACGCCGGGGCGGTATGAGGTGTGGCTTAGTGGATAAAGCATCAGCACATAAAGCTGAAAACCCGGGTTCAAATTCCGGCGCCGGAGATAATTTTTCTCCGTTCCATTACTTTTTCATCGTATTAAGCAGAGCTGCTCTCAAATTTTACACCTCTAGCTGGTTAATTTTAAATCCATTTTATAATATTGACGAATTTTTTGATTGTGCAAACTCTTTGTAATTTAACTGACCTTCTCTATACATTTTGTTTTAGACATGTAATTTTAACTATTAACCTAGACATGTACGAGGCCTGTCTAAAAAGTATCCGACCTTTAGCCAGAAACAATATTTCAAATACCTGACGGGGTTGGGACCCTAATCCCCTTCAAAGTAGGCCCCTTGTGCTTGACACTTAGCCCACCGATCCTTCCACTGCCGGAAACACCTCTGGAAGTCTTCTTTGGAATGATGTTCAGCTCCGTCGTCGCGTTCCGCATTATCTCTTCTCTACTCTCAAAACGGGATCCTTTCAGTGGTGTCTTCAATTTTGGAAACAACCAGAAGTCGCAAGGAGCCAGGTCTGGAGAGTAGGGAGGTTGGCGAACGGTTGTAATTCCATGTTTGGCCAAGAAAGTGCGGATCAATTGGGATGAATGTGCGGGGGCGTTGTCGTGATGCAAGTGCCAGTTGTTCGCCGTCCACATGTCTGGTCTTTGCGCCGAACTGCATCACGGAGTCGCCGGAGAACATCGTGATAGTACTCCTTTGTCACCGTTTGTCCTTCCGGTGCGTATTCGTGATGCACAATTCCACGGACATCAAAGAAAACAGTCGGCATCACCTTGATTTTGCTTCGCACCTGCCGCGCTTTCTTCGGCCTTGAGACTCGGGATGCTTCCATTGCGACGACTGTCTTTTTGTTTCTGGGTCGTACCCATACACCCATGACTCATCTCCAGAAACCCAGGATCAGTGTTGGTGGTGTCCAGAAGGTCCTGTGCAACGTCACGACGGAGGTCTTTTGTTCCGGGGACAACAACTTGGGCACGAATTTCGCAGCCACTCGGTTCATGTTCAAATCATCACGCAAAATTGCATGTGCAGAATCTTTACGCACTCCAACCTCTTCGGCAATCTCCCGCACGGTCAAACGACGATCTGCCATCACCAAATTTCGCACCCTTCAACAACAGCTGCACTCCGAGCAGTTTGGGGCCTGCCACAACGCTGCTCACTCTTTTGATGTGCGGCCATCTTTGAATCGGTTGAACCACTCCTCAATTTGTGTTACACCCATCGCATCTCCCCCAATTACCTGCTGAATCTTACGAATTGTTTGACTTTGAGAACCACCAAGCTTTTGACAAAATTTGATGCAGTATCTTTGCTCAATTCGTTCAGTCATCTTGCGAGAAAACTAAATCCGACAAACACTTAGAACAGCACCTTACTTGGCGACCACCAGCCAGTGACTTGCACAAGCGAATGCGGTGAAAAATTCAAGCATGCGCATTACGGTTCCTGCTTCCACCGTGCACAGTGGCGCCGCCTTAGAATCACTACTTTGCGCGGGAAAATTAAAGGTCGGATACTTTTAGACAGGCCTTCGTACCTTCTTTAATGTCGGCCATTCCTTTACACTTACATACGATTATAATTAAACATGCGACGTATGACGGATTCCATGAAAGAATCTGTAACAGATTTGGAACACTAATTTGGTCATTCTTTGCAATGCGTCAAAAATTACGTACAAGCTCTGGTATCATTATTATTTCTTTCATTAGTAATTCCCCTCACATTCCTCGCCGATACCGTGAAATTGTTCGTTCCACGACACAGAACGCTAGCGTGAACAAGATATGTGACATGTATAATTTTTTTTACGGTTACAGAAAGACTTTTAGGTGATTTTTCATATATGTACACATTTTATATTCCCTCAAATAATTATATTCAAACTTAGACACAAAAATTTACCGGTCTCCTTAGCGTGAATTTGTCTAAGTTCACTTCGAACTGCGTCTGGTACACACGAACTAGGGAAAGGATGTTTATTTTGCACCTAATTTATTTCTTGAATATATATCTTCGTTATAGATTATTCATAACACTTGACCTATAAATAGACACAAAAACAAACAAACAAAACGAAGGAAAAACAGAGCGGAGTCGCACATAAAAAATTTCTTCACGTGTAAACCTAAGATCTCAAGGAGTCAACCGAAGTCTTCCAAAGGGGACTTAGTTTGTGACAGCCGATTATTTTTTTGTTGTTGTCTAAAATTTTACATACATTTATACTCTGTTTTGTAGCAAATATTTATTTAGGAGCATTGTTAAATAACAATTTTTACATTGAAGGAAACATAAAAATTATTCTTTATGGCCTGTTAAAAATACAGACATAAGTATTGAAATAAGTGTACATTATGTGCATGTGAAGAAATACTCGTATTCTGGTTAGATTTGTGCGTCAATTAAATCGCAATCACTATATAGGCCCTACTGAGCCTACAATTTAATGCTACTGAAATGTTGCACATGGAAAAGTGAGACATAAAAGTAGCGTACAGTAGTGGCAAAAATAAACCCGGATCGACTCTTGTAGCTGATTGCAGAGCCTTGTTCATCTAGAGCAAAATAAACTGGTAACTAAGACTTTCGTGGTTCGACTCCTGCCTGGGAAGGAAACTTCTTTTGGTCTTTATTCAAATTTATTCCAAATACTTTTCGATTGCAGCGATATTTTACTACTTAATTAACTTATTATTTCCAGAACATTAATTTTACCAGCAATCGAAAAGTATTGGGAATCAATTTGAATAAGGGACAAAAAAAAGTTTCCTTCCCAGGAGGATTCGAACCATGAAAGTCTTCGTTACCAGTCTATCGTGTTCTGGATTGAACAAGGCTCTGAAATCAGGTATAAGGGTCGGTCCGGTTTTTTGCCACTACTGTACAATAAAAAATAAACAATTAGTCTCAAAGAACAAAGCACAGAATCTCCGGTGTGCAATCAGATTTCTCTTCGTTGTCTTGTTGCTCAATTTCCCAGTACAAAACTGAAGAAACAAGAGTTGTATTGGTCAGTGTACAGTACTATAGGTGTGTTCGATCTACAATTTAGTCAACATTATAAGAAAGGATACGTCAGACATTGTTTATGTTTACTCTTACCGGTGACATTCAAACAGTCGGTAAAGTAGCCAGTTGTTAGTAGACAGAGCTAACGCATCATTTGCAATACAAAACATGGTTGGTTCCCATTAAAAAAAAGAAAGTTGACTCTAATATCTTGAAAATTATTTCATATACAAAAAATGCATTACGTAGATCAGATATCTCCTTCGATGTAATTCAACTTGTAATTGTCGATTTGTATAGGGGAGAGTCGGGTAGTATCGGACAGTGCGTTTCTTTCATGTACCACCATATGGTAGTACCTGAATGACATGGTTACGTTTCTCTATGCGACATCACAGAAATGTAACCATGTCAATCAGGTACTATCATCGTGTGGTAGATGAAAGAAACTCACTGTCCGATATTACCCGATGTCCGATACTACCCGACTCTCCCTATATCTGAAATATTTCACACGCTATCGGAAGTGAAAGAGTTAGGTGGGCCTGTATAACAAATTGAAAATATATGTTTCTATGTGAAATAAAATTCTGTACGTAGATCAGATATCTCCTTCGATGTAATTTAACTTGTAATTGTCGGTTTGTATATATCTGAAATATTTCACACGCTATCGGAGGTGAAAGAGTTAAGTGGGTCTGTATAACAAATTGAAAAATATGTGTTTCTACGTGAAATAACATTCTGTACGTAGATCAGATATCTCCTTCGATGTAATTTAACTTGTAATTGTCGGTTTGTATATATCTGATATATATTTCACACGCTATCGGAAGGAAAAGAGTTAAGTGGGTCTGTATTACAAATTGAAAAATATGTGTTTCTATGTGAAATAAAATTCTGTACTTAGATCAGATATCTGCTTCGATGTAATTTAACTTGTAATTGTCCGTTTGTATATATCTGAAATATTACACACGCTAGACCTGTCGGAGGTGAAAGAGTTAAGTGGGCTTGTATAACAATTTGAAATATATGTGTTTCTATGTGAAATAAAATTCTGTACGTAGATCTGATATCTCCTTCGATGTAATTTAACATGTAATTGTCGGTTTGTATATATCTGAAATATTTCACACGCTATCGGAAGTGAAAGAGTTAAGTGGGCCTGTATAACAAATTGAAAAATATGTGTTTCTATGTGAAATAAAATTCTGTATGTAGATCAGATATCTCCTTCGATGTAATTTAACTTGTAATTTTCGGTTTGTATATATCAGAAATATTTCACACGCTATCGGAGGTGAAAGAGTTAAGTGAACCTGTATAACAAATTGAAAAATAAGAGTTTCTTTGTGAAATAAAATTCTGTTTAGAAATTAAGGTATTATCCAGAATTTTGAACTGAATCAGGAGCAACTACGTATATTCCTACAAAAAGTATCTATTCGCATAATATCCGCTCCCTACTATTAAGATGTGTTCCTGTGACCTACAACTTTGCAGTTTGGTAAAACTCTGTTTTGTCGTCTAATACTGTCTATTACATCTATATAGGACCACGTGCACCCTTCTCTTTGTATTCAGTGAATATTGGAGTCTCTTCGTGAGATTTCCCCAGATGCAAAGCAGACGACATAAAGTACCACCAAGAGAGAGTAAATTAAATCACAGTACGCAATGTTTCGAGGAGCTAGAATAGAGATTCAGTTAACCTTATACAATATTGAGAGGAGGAATATCGATTCCAGGTCTAACACCAGATAAAGTATAGCAAACCCACAGCAAGGGGGCAGGGGCAGGGCGTCCTGCAGGGGTCAACTGTAAGGGAAGTTCCACACGTAGGCTACGTGACCTGGAAGGAGAACGAAGGCAGGAAGAAGGTAGAGATAGCGCGGGCACGTATGCAAAGCTTTGAAGAGACACGGCAATTATAACTTTGAAGATTAAAATGATGTAGGTAGTAAGCCATATGGAATGACTCCACATACTCCGCCATGTCCGCGTTTTTCATATTTAAACGATTTCAGTTACGAATTACACTGTACGACTAGGTGAGGGCAAATAAATTGGATCTGATGAAACTTTTATAATAAGATAACGTAAAAAATTAATAGGAATCCTTCCCAGTTTTATTCCTTTTATTTGAGCCAATGTCTATTCTATTTCAAATTGCAAATTGTACTGTATAATTATTAATTTCAATTCAGGAATCCGCCCCTGAGCACGAGTTCTACTCTTTCAGGGGCGAGCTAAAGTTTCTCTGTATATTTTATATTTTATGTTACAATTATTAGCAAAATAATAAATAAATAAATAAATAAATAAATAAATAAATAAATAAATAAATAAATAAATAAATAAATAAATAAATAAATAAATAAATAAATAAATAATAAATAAATTTCGCAAATTTCAAATAAATAACAGTAAAATGAATTTTGGAAAGGGTATCAATTTTAAATAATAATAATAATAATAATAATAATAATAATAATAATAATAATAATAATAATAATAATAATTATCCATCGTAAATCATGCGTATGGGCTATTCCATATGAAATCGATCAGTAAAAAACGTCGCATTTTTAAATACTCTAATTTTTCCCTATTTATGCAAGGTGCTGAGGAGAGTTCATTTTAAAAAATATACTACCGAAAGTCAAACGGTTTTCGTACTATTGAGCGACAAATTTAGCGTATTTTATAAAAACAAGTCTCTTTCAGCGCTCAGAACTATGCAACCATTTACTGCAGAACATTGAACGGGAGCTCATTTTGAAGCTGACATTTGGTAGGTTGTATTTTTATTATATACAGAGAGACAGATAATCTGATTTTACTTACTTTTAGGCTTTTTGCCAATTTGTAAAAATGTAAAAAATATTGAGAAAAAGCCTTGCATTATTAAGAGCGACTTCGGCATTGTTTGCTTAGTGGCTCGGCAATAAGTTTCGAGGGTATTAAATAAATTATTTTCACACGTCTTGACTTGAACGGCGCAGTACCAGACGCACTGGCCGAGAGCTGAAGATAAGCAAGCGTTGGGCGTCATTTTATTCCTGTGTTTAGGAAAACTTGTGATAAAGCTAGCCCAGCTATGCGCTACTAGACGAAACATCATGTGTTTGTCTCCTGGCCTTGCTTGTCTCGGCTAGCTCCCGTTTCACAGTCAATTGTTTACTTCACGCGCGTACTATTTATTTTCTTTATTTGATATTTTCAATACTTTCTTATCAACGGTGCACCAGTAAAAAATATGTGTTTATTTGTACTTTCAATGCGGAATCTAACCATATATTTTAAAAATATTTTTTCGTGGTCAAAGGCGTCTTAATGAAGAAAAATCTACATTTCTCCATTTCCATAAAAAGTAAGAAAAACTGTTTACATGTCAATATAAACTTTAATTTCTCAGCATCAAAATAAATCATGATTTTGATCATTAGGTGAAAGAGTTTCGGATCCACAACAGTTTAAAGTTGCTAATTTTATGAAAATACTATAAATTTAAATATTTTTAATTTAAATACTATGAAGTTCTGATGCCTCAAACTTTGCACAAAGCATTGTATCACAGTTGTCAACGGATAGAAAAAGTTTCATTGTATTTAAGAATTGCAAGGTCAATTTTCTCTATTTTTCGGTCGATTTGAGATGGAATAGCCCGTACACTACTTTTAACACTTATAATATATAAACGATTGGTTGATTGGCAAACTTACTCGTGTTAAATTACATAAGCAACTGTGGCTTACAGCTGTTTCGGTGCTTCTTCACACCATCCTCAGAGCCTACTAGATCTCGGCGTCTTCTCGAACTTCGCTGCCGATTGTGGGGGTACGTTTGCGTGTTGAAAAGTGGAGAAATTCAACATAGGATACAGAACAGAAAACACACTACAAAGACATCTCAACATACAAACAACACAAACAAATAAATACAACCACACAGGCGTATACAAACTCACATGCAATAGTTGCGACAAGTTCTACATTGGACAGACAGGCAGATCTTTCCAAACACGCTACAAAGAACACATTAAAGCAATAACCAGAAGACACAATACATCCACATACGCCGAACACATAACTAATGCTAACCATACATACAATAACATAAATACAGACATGGAAATCCTACACATACAACCCAAAAACCAAAAACTCAACACGCTAGAACAATATGAAATATACAGACACACTAAAACACACACACCGATCAAATTCTCAACACACAGATCAATTACAGAACACACACACACTATTTGACTCCACTACAGTTCATGAGGTCCCGGGTTCGATTGCCGGTTATAGCATAGGAATTTTTCCATAAACCTAAAAGGAAATGTTCCCGTATTCGTCCATGGTTTTGAAATTAGGTTAGGCTTAGATTTAAGACCTCTTCTAGCACTTCATAATCATCCTATCATAATATGATCGGGGCAGCGTAACTCCGCCTTCCAGGCGCCCCAAGCTTAGAAGTGGGTTGCAAATTAGCCATTGCCAGGAGAGAAAGAAATGCCAAGTGACAACCTGTTTGTTTATTATTATTAATATCATCATCATCTACTACTGCAACTATTATTATCACTCTTGTAAATATGTTTAATTAATTAATTAATTAATTAATTTATTTATTTATTCATTTATTTATTTATTTCTCGGCACTGCATCAGCTAATGGGTTATTTAGCGTCGATGAAATTGGTGATAGAGAAATGTTATTTGGCGAGATAGAGCCGATGATTCACCACAGATTGCCTGAGGAACTTCCTTTCGGAACTCTGGAATGATCCTGCTTTGTCTCAGATGAAACGGGGAGTCGATAACTTTGTCTACTGTCAATCATACTTTGAAAAGCGCGCGCGCGGTGTGTGTTTTTTCATCAATAATTTAATTCTTAACTTGTTTAAATCATGCAACCATGTATAAATCTACGTCTCCCCTCTCGAAGACCAAAAAAGTATTTGGGGACGTGATGACACCCAGTACAGTGCTCCTCGTTAGCGTTTATGGCACAGGGACACGAAGGTTAACCGATATTTTCTTAAATCTCATAATTTATTTTAGTTTCCGTGTTAATTTTTGTCTTCTAGCACATAAATGTGCTACCTTTCACTACCTCGAACCCGGAACATGTACCTTCTCTCTAGTCCTCTGCACAGAACATCCTTCTACTCATCATCTCTCAGCATATCTATTCCATGCTCTGGAATTCTCTCCCTGACCATGTCAGAGACTGTCGGACAATATAAAAATTCAAATTTAAATTAAAAAATCACATTCTAGTTCGTGGAATTGCTTGTTGAACACCTGTCAGGTTGCGCAACTTCGACTTAACCCATGACATATAGTAAATATTGTAACTATGCTGTTGTAAAATTGACAATTAATACGTAATGCATTATTATTATTATTATTATTATTATTATTATTATTATTATTATTATTATTATTATCAGGATAAGGATAAATGTTCATCTTCCCTCTTGCTTAAAAAAGTCCCTTGTGCAGACCTTTGTATTTCCCTATTTTGACTATGCTGACATTTTACTGACTGACCTTTCCAGCGACAACAAAACGAAACTTCAACGTGCTCATAATTTGTGTGTACGTTTTGTAAGCAATGTTCGTAAATGTGATGACATTACCCCATCCCTGGAAGCAATGGGTTGGCTTAAACTAGATAAGAAAAGAAATTTACATTCACTTCTCCTTCTCTTCGAAATCTTGAACTTTTCTATTCCTTCGTACCTGTCGTCTCGCTTCACTTACCTTTCTTCCCACCACAATCTGAACACACGCTCTCGCCATGAAACAATACTAACAATACCATCCCATCGCACCTCCTCATACTCATCCTCTTTCACAATAGCCCTGCCAAGACTCTGGAATTCGTTACCTGCTAGCATCAGGGACTGTCGAAATAAAATTCAATTCAAACGAAAACTTACTAGGCACTTGGTCAGTAATTGAGACTCGTTCAGACATGGTTTCTTGTAAATAGTTCTCTTAATCTATCACAAAATATTTCAATAACCGGTAATTTCATCACTATAGAATTTTGCTATTGTAGGTTTAATTTGTAATTTAGTAAATACAAAAATATTCTTTGTTCTTAACTTCTATGATAAAATGTCTAGCTTTCATTAATCAGGTATTCTTGTCGTACTTTAATTTTTATTGTAATTGTAATTGTAAATTTAATATTAATTGTAATCTTACTGTTCATGTTATAGTTGTAATCCCCTGGTAGAGGGGCAGAGAAGGCCTGACGGCCTTATCTCTACCAGGTTAAATAAATAAATACTAAATAATACTAAATACTTATTATCATCATTGCTATCTCTGTTTTCTTTCTTTTTTCTTGTATTAGCTCGATGAGAGCTCTATAGTGTTCTTTTGACTCTGTTGACCCTCTATAGGGCTTTAACTTAATTTATATTATTTTCATCAGTGTTTGTATTTATTTTTTGTATTTATATGTGCTATCTGGTAGGATGGAAGAGAAGGACTTATGGCCTTAATCCTGTCAGATTAAATAAATAAATAATTAAATAAATAATTAATAAAAAATCAATAAATGTTAATAAGCAATACATAGCCTCTTGAAATTCTCACTCCCGTGCATGGCATTCTTTCGTTTAATAAATTACATGTGAGTAATCAATTTTTGACTTCAGAATTCATTAAAATCTTTTTCCCTTGAAATACTGAGACGACACAATTAGCTTTCTGTTTATTTCGTGATGAAAAAACCACACCTCCTCATATTTATGTGGTTAAGCAGAATGGATACCTAAGACTGCGGGTATAAACAGTTCCTTTCTTGCAGTCTGTGAACTCTTTAAAAGGAGCATTGGCAGAAAGAATTATTTACCTTCACTCATAATTAGGGAACGAAACTAGAATACGTAAACAAAGCAATCATATTGAAGCACACAGTACAGAAATCAAGTGCTTTGAAAGTAGTGGCTGGAGCATAGGTCCTCTATATAAACACTGCCTACAAAACTTTGTTTGCGTTACGGTATAAATAAACATCTAAGTTCAGTCATCGAGCAGGTCGCCAATCAAAGGGAATCAATATGCCAAAGGCAATGAAAATTCAGCAATCAAAATGTGCACCGTTTGGAGGGGTTCGTTGGTGAGCAGTACTCTGTAACGGAGAAACAGAAATGTGTAAGTTATGTAGTACACACTTTCCTACGGACACCATGCACAAAGCCACTCCAACTAAATAACACAAAGAATGTGTTAAATTGCTAGAAGAAAACAATGCAGAAAAGATGCCCTCAATTTCATTAGTTCCAAGTGACTGTCAGAATTTTATCTGGACTTCTGTAATATATTATGTGCATATGTGTTCATCTTTCTTTTAAAGGGAGAGACTGGTTTGAATGGAATGGAATTTAACTGAGGGGGGCACGGATGGCCCAGCACTGCGACCTATTGAGATCTATTGCGCTAACCCTGGATATGGAATGAGTTGCATGCCACAGATTCCCTACGCGCACCGCCCTAACCACATGATTCCCTTAAGGGCATATGTACGTGAACGACCACAATTATTATCAGAAAATACAGGCTCTAAATTTCTAAACTTTTATAAGGAAATGAACTCACAATTGGATAAAAATGGCAAGGTAGCACAACAAGACTTATTAGAACTTAAATATCTGATAAAAGTATAAAAAAGTTACTAATAATATTTTTAAGAACTCTCTTCTTACTTTAAATTAAATTTTCCAAAATGTCACAATTTTCACACAATTTCATAACTCCACAACCATTACAGAAAGAATTATGAAATTTTGTACACTGATTTAACATGCATATGCAAAAGGTAGACTACAATAACGCCCATTTCTTTGAAAATAGAAAAATTAGGTCGCAAAAATTATGTAAATTTTAATATATTTTATATGGGACAAATAAAGAATTAATTCTATTAAAATAAACAACTCTACATGTATGAGAGTAGTCTACTTTTCAGAAATAAGTGTTTATTACATGCAGGAAAAATATTAAAGATGTCAGAGAGACCCTAACAATGTTATGGTTACCAAATGATGTAACTGCATATTTTTTTTTTTTTTGTTTTTCATATTCTGATAAAACTTAATTGAAAAGTATTATTAGTAAACTTTTTATACTTTTATCAGATATTTAAATTCTAATAAGTGTTGTTGTGATACCTTGTAATTTTTGTCCAATTGTGAATTCATTTTCTTATAAAATTCTATAAATTTAGAGCCTGCATTTTTTCATATTAGTGGTCGTTCACGTACATATACCCTTAACGACCGGTCCCTACAGCCGACAGAATCCATATACCATTCCTACTTCGGCAACATCCCCAAGGCCCCCCTGTCGGTCCGAGGCGAAACTCCTCCCCCGAGTAGGTCCGCTTTGGGTGCCATTGCAGAAGCCATCCAACATCGCTGAACTACATTCCACGGAGGCCGGTCGAGAGTCAGCAGCTTCGGGATCTGAGTGATCTGAAAAACCAGAAAAGAGATGACGAGGAAAGGATGATGGGGAGGAAAGGAAGTGGCGAAGATGAGTGAGGTTCCAATCGCCTGATAACGTTACCTTATATTCATCCATAGGAGTGAGGGAAAAACCCGAAAAAACATCACCCAGACAACTCGTCCTGACCGGGAATTGAACCCGGGACTCGCTAACTCCTCAGCCACAACGGTGGACCTAGAGACTACTTAAATTTCAATCATTTCTGTCAAATATCACGTTTTCGTTTCACTGTGAAAATAAATCTAGAGACCTTATGTATTTGTCTTCAAAGTTTCAGAACTCTACCACACTTGAAACTGTCTTTAATTAAGTCTTATTTAAAAGGCTGCGCTCTTTAAGTACTTCATTGTCTACTTTGAAAATGAATTTTCGACACTAGACATTTCTACATATAGGACAAATTATAATGTGTTCTACAGTTGTAAAACTATGGAGCTCAATATTTTCTGGATGCTTTACAAAATATAATTAAGTACACAGAGTACCGGATATTTGTTATATTATGTTGGTGCTTAAGTTCGTAGAGCTTTTCATAAGTTTATTAGACAAATCAGATATTCATGAGAGAGACGTTAATCATCAACAATATATTTCTCTTCACTATTTACCGATTGTTCTATATGGTTGTGAAACTTGGACTCTCACTTTGAGAGAGGAACATAGGTTAAGGGTGTTTGAAAATAAGGTGCTTAGGAAAATATTTGGGACTAAGAGGGATGAAGTTACAGGAGAATGGAGAAAGTAACACAACGCAGCACTGCACGCATTGTATTCTTCATCTAACATAATTAGGAACATTAAATCCAGACGTTTGAGATGGGCAAGGCATGTACCGTGTATGGGCGAATTCAGAAATGCATATAGAGTATTACTTGGGAGGTTGGAGGGAAAAAATACCTTTGGGAAGGCCGAGACGTAGAGGGGAGGATAATATTAAAATGGATTTGAGGGAGATGGGATAAGACACTATAAATTATCACTGATCGGAACTATTCACTGCACTGTAAAGCCATAATTCACTGACTCACCACGCTTCACTGATACAACAGTTCAAATAAGACAAATAATTACACCCTTATGTATACTTATAAACAGAACTACATTTAAACTTAACATTTCTAGTATAAGACCCTCTTACACGCTTTTACAATTCAAAACAATGGAGTAACGCGTCAGGCTAAATAAATACAGCTCACCTTAAAAAATTAAATGTTAAATGTCACCTTAATTTTAATTTAGACTTTATACACAACTTTTTAAGTTAGTCTTGAATCTTCTTAAGTAAGGACAGTCCTCAAAGACCGCTGCAGGTAGGTCATTCCAATCATTTATAGTTGTTCTATTTAAAAATGAGAATTTACAAGGTTTGGCGTTGTTTTGGAAGAAATATAATAGTCTCAAACAAAATCATATGTACAATATGTACAAATCATAAAAATGGCAAATGTACTGAGAGAGTTTTCGGATCACACACTTACATTGTTGATTCCTTGCAGTTGATAAACATAAAGAGGTCAACAAACAGCCACTTACCGTGATGTGATGGATATGGAAGTCATGAACTGCGCTAGGTGAAACTCGACTTTGCAATTAGGAACATTCTCGCGTTTGCATACGCCCACTCCCTAGTCCTTTCATGACACGCACACCTTGTGGACATATGAGCAATTCGCAATGCTCATATCATTTATTCATTATGTTTATCTCTCACAACTTGTCCGTTAAAATGTATTTAATCATTTCATATTTGCTATAACAATACTAGTTTCTCTTGTAAGCCAAGATGCGTGATTCAATAGAATTAAGATAACATTGCAATAAAGCTCTTGCAAGGTACAAATTGCAGTTACCAATCAAAACTTATCTATACTAATAATAAATCTGTAGCCGAAATTTTTCTGGTAATTTTCGATTTTCCAAAAATAATTGGTCCTAACATACATAATTAACCACCCTGAAACCGAAAATCGCTTTTTTGAAATTTTTTTTGTCTGTCTGTCTGTCTGTATGTTTGTTACCTTTTCACGCGATAATGGCTGAACGGATTTCGATGAAAATTGGAATATTAATTAAGTTCGTTGTAACTTAGATTTTAGGCTATATGGCATTCAAAATACATTATTTAAAAGGGGGTTATAAGGGGGCCTGAATTAAATAAATCGAAATATCTCGCTTATTATTGATTTCTGTGAAAAATGTTACATAACAAACGTTTCTTTGAAAATAATTTTCGATAAGTTTTATTCTTTACAAAATTTTGATAGGACTGATATTTAATGAGATAAATGAGTTTTAAAAGTAAAATAACGCCATCTAAGACGGTGCAATGAAATAAGAACAAATGACAGTCTATAAGGGGCCTTGGACAACAACAATCGAAAAAGGGGCCTTTGACAACAACAATCGAAAGCTATTAAACATAGCCTACAAAACAATGATTAAAATTAAGTTATTACCATAATTCAATGGAAACATATAGCAAGTAATATAAAGTTTACACATTAAAACTAAATTATATGTCAATCTTCATTAAACTATGGTTGCATGTAATAACAAATAAGAAACATGTTAAGAGGAATTGTCATTGCTCCAAATGGGTGCTCTCTGGACCAAAATGATTGCATTTTAATTATTTAAATTCAATTTCAATTAAGTAACATATTATACGATTTATCCTTCTAACAAACACGAATGTTCCCTAGATCAAACGTCCTATTTTAATTATGTAATTACTTTATATTTATTTCTAACAGGTGCTGCGGAGCGCACGGGTACGGCTAGTTGATTAATAAACGAAAATAGCTAGGCTGCAGTATACATGAATTCGTGATAAAACATATCTATACTGAGTTATGTATCTTATTTTGATTATTTATTTGAGGCGAACATTAATTAATAATAAAAATAATAATAATAATAATAATAATAATAATAATAATAATAATAATAATATTTTTTTGACAAATTACAGGTAATGTAAGTAGCATTAACAACACAATATTGTAGCAATAATATTTCACAGAGTGGTTTTATCCTACTCAACAATTTTACCTAATGCTTTGATTTAGAACAATATTACCTAAAAACATAGCAAACTGTCTTAAACAAAATAATAATAATAAAATAATAATAATAATAATAATAATAATAATAATAATAATAATAATAATAATAACAACAACAAAAGAAATAATAGGCCGTAATATAGTTCTACTAATTTAACGAACTGGATTTCCTACTCTTTCAAACTGGCTTTGTCTGTTCTGTTAAACTTTCTGGCTCGATTTTTAAAACACGGACGAAATCGTGGTTCGAAACCTCGGCTTTTAAATCGCGATCGAGGTCTGAATCTTATGCGATTTCTAAAACGAAGTCGAGACGCGGCTTGAGAAGAAACCGAGGTTCGTGGGTTTTATATATATGGCAACGCAGCTAAGAATCAACTTTTGTGCCTGATAAACAGTCGATATTAGAAAGAAATGAACATCGGGATTAATATTTTTATTGAATTGCATAAATCACATTATTTTGTACGGCCAATGACTCTAGTCAAGTGTCACTACATTGAAGAAAAAAAAAAACATTCTATTGTACTCAGATAAGTTATTGTTATATTTAGTAATTTACAGAATATAATATTGCGTTTAAAATACTAATATTACTTAGTATTTAATTGGGGAACGGAGTTTCAGGTACCAGAAAGATACTGACCAAATCATTAGCAAAGTCGAGAGTTTACCTTGTAATATATCATTTTTTCATAACTACTACCAACATTAACTACTGAAAACCGATTCCAAGGAATTAATAACCTAAATATAAAATTGATTAAAATTTCAATTGAAATTAAAATGTAGTATGACTCTATTCTCATATATAATAAGCCCCAGTAGCATTAAACTTAAAATAAGAGGACAAAATCACGTTTGCTTCATATTCTTGTAGGCCCACATCATTTTCAAGTATTAAATAAAATGTCCAAAACTACTATAATGACTAAGAATTAAGTTATATGCCTTATTGATATAAAGGTGTAATAACATATAATATTATATCTTACTTCCCTCAAGCAAAAAGAATGTGTAAAAAAATTGTCAACCTGTCGCTTCTTGCATTTCGTTGCAAATTAAAATTTAGCATTCTTGCTAAATTTTGCGTTGATTCCTTTGAAAATCGAAATATTCGCCTGAAATTATCATCGATATATAGTTACAAAGCATTATTTCTGTCTTTCATCACTCTAGTCTTGGGATTTAATACTCGTAGACACAAATTTTTCTTAGCTGATCTATTACCTCCATCTTGTATACATGAAGCCATGGTTTTAAACCTGCCCCAGCAGTGGTCTCTGCTTCAGACCATGGTTTCGAGCCGTGGCTCAGAAAAATGAAAAAGACCTCGTTTTATAAATCCAAACGTGGTTTAAAGTCATGGCCTTAGTCCAGACCTCGTTTTAGAAATCGAGCCTAAAGATTCTGAACAAGGGCTAGGCATGAACAAGCAGAGTGATTCTAATTCATTATCTTGTGATCAGCATGTTACAGGACCATAACTTAGGAAAACATCCAGCAACACAAGAAAACGGGCACACCTACTTCCTAGGAAAGGTACATAATTTTGAATACATCTTTGTTAGTTTATAACGTTATATTCTATTCCTGTAAGCCAATAAATAAATTATAACGGAGGCCGTTCCATATTGCGGCCACACCCCCCCCTTCTGATACAATCAGAATGAAAAAAAAATTATCGGTTCGGTTTTAGTTCCTGCAAGATACTCTTGTTAATTACTTTGGTGTTGTTTATATGGTCGATACCCATGTACTAGCTCCTGATTAGTCTATGAAGTACTATGTATCAAATTATTGTGAGCTATATTTGGAGCAGCTGGTTAATAAATGTACAGGGACATCATTTTATTTTTACTAACATTTTTAATATTAACTTGCTTATATCTCTGGATCAACATCGTTTGCTACCCCGTTCCACGACTGGAGTTCGATGATACTGGCGCAATATACAAGCAAATCACTTTACTAGGTATAGGAGGTAAGAAAAGTAGTTCATCCATTTACGTTAACTAGGAAATATTGCGCTTTTGAGTTTGATAATTTTCATTAGGTTTTTGTTTAATCAAAATACAGTACTGTATTAACAATGAGTGTTTTTACTCACGAATTGAGCTATCCATTCGGACGTATTCATTATACAGTGTATATTATACTGTCTACAGTACATCTGCGTACAATAGCCTAGAGAATGAAGTTAAATTTAAAAATAATCATAATATGGATATTTAAACGCATTTTTCAAAATGATGGACGTTTATTTCGATACAGTCTTCAGTTCTTTTGTGCATAATAATAATAATAATAATAATAATAATAATAATAATAATAATAATAATAATAATAATAATAATAATAAAATATTTTTTATTTTAACTATAGACTATTGTACCTAATTGCAAGTACCAGTTTCGTTCACCTTGGAGTAACAGTCAGCGCGTCTAGGTGGCCCGGGTTCGAATCCCGGTCGGGGCAAGTTATCTGGTTGAGGTTTTTTCCGGGGTTTTCCCTCAACCCAATACGAGCAAATGCTGGGTAACTTTCGGTGTTGGACCCCGGGCTCATTTCACCGGCATTATCACCTTCATATCATTCAGACGCTAAATAACATAGATGTTGATGCAGCGTCGTAAAATAACCCAATAAAATAAAAAAAAAAATAAAACCAGTTTCGTCCTTCGTACTAGTGACTCATGTTGAAATAATTCTGTACCTACTTTATAAAAGAGTACCTTACGTACTGTAAATTCAATCTTCACTTCTGCCCGATCCGAAAAGATAAAATTACTCAGACATACTATCTACTGTCCGTCCAAGGGGTTTTGTCGTAGGGTCGTAGAAAGGGGGGGAAATCACATAACAGTTAATTACATAACATTTAAATTATTTTAAATAGTTGTATAATATTATGTAGACGTCCAATTCCTAACAGAAATTAATGTTTTCACAAAAGAGCTAAGACAGCCCAGCCACTAGCTGGCGAATAAAAGCTGGTGGGGGAAACCGGGTTGCGACGTAGGCAAATGGACGACACTACCTGTCCGAATATGATTCAATATCGAAAGCTCTTTCGTCACTGAAAACGCATAAATGTTTTTGGAACGTACTGTTTACTGTGACCGTAAGGCTACTATGACTGTATATGCGGTCTTGGATCTATGTGGAGGACGGTTGAACTTCATTAGTAGAAGGGGTGGGAGTGAAGTACATTCAAAAACTCAGGTACAATAAAAATTGAAGTAAAATAAAATTATGTCCCTGTACAAAAAGGTGCCTACTTTTCCGTAGTCGACTCTAGATTTGGATACGACGATCATTTATAGACAATCGACACTTTAGAACACACAAATTCAGAGAAGTATTCTATGAAAGCAAAATGGTTTTAAACCTTTATGTTTGAAATATCTCAAAGAATAACCCTCTGAAATTAATGACATTACTTACGGTTCATCTTGTAGAGAGCCTGGAAAATTTACTCCAGAGCAGAGTAAAGGCTGGTTCACAATAAACCTGTAACTGAAACGACAACGATAACAAGAACGGAAAAATGTTAAAATAAATGTATTTAAATGTGAGCATTCACAATTAACTATTGTGAACACTCACATTTACAGTAAATACATTTAATTTAACATTATTTCCGTTCTCGTTCTCGTTGCCGTTTCCGTTCCCGGTTTATTGTGAACCAGCCTAAAGAATAAATTATCAAGGTATGACTTGTAGAATTTTATTGTGATTATGTCTATTTATGTAAGTGGTCTTACGCCACAATTAATACTGGCAGGATATAACATTTAGTGAGAAAAGTATTCCTGAAATTATAACTTTGCGGCATTTTGTGTATATTTATATTGTTAATTCGCACTGGTATATTGCCAGTAAGGCTATTATCTTTGTTCTGTGTAGGACTATAGACACATTGTATTCTTTCTGTATTTAATTTACTTCACAGATGCCTCTATGTAGTATGTCTTTATTGGCGAGTATCAATATTTGGTCATCAGCGTGCATGTGTGGTGAAATAATAGTACATTATGCAACGAGCCTATAATGGTAGTAATTAAGACGCGAGCATGTTTATGAAACGAGCGCAAGCGAGTTTTATAATTTTCATACGAGCGTCTTAATTACCATTATAGGCAAGTTTCATACGACTTTTTATGCTCGACCATATTTCTAACTTGAAATTATTCATAACTATTCATGTTATTCTTATCTAACTGGGGAGTGGAACTGACCTTGTGCAATATCTCGTTAATTGTGAGATGTGCGCAGACGCGAAAGTATTGATTTTTTTTTTTCGAGAAACCAATGTCATTGACCTTGATATAATCTAGAGAGTATGTATGTATTTATTTACACTGCAAGTGGGCAAGCACCCGGTGGCAGTGGTATATACAATATAAACAATGCACAATAAAATGATAAGCAATACACAATAAAATTTACAATACACAATACAATTTTACAACACATATACAATTTTATACACAATACAAAAAGAAAACGCAACACAATTTAACACAATAATAATCAAACATAAATAAAATACCTAATTTTACAATACAACCTACATAATTATGTATAGGTCCTACATAAGCTTCAATAGTCTTTCACTTTACTCTCATCTCACTCCCTGTAGTGGCACTATGACGCATTTCACTGAAACTTTAGCACACATTTCACTGACACTCTGTAACACATTTCACTGACGCTATAGAACATATTTCATTGACGCTATAAATTATCACTGATCGGAACTGTTCACTGCACTGTAAAACCATAACTTCACTGACTCACCTCGCTTCACTGATACAACAGTTCAAATAAGTCAAATAATTACATCCTTATGCATACTTATGAACAGAACTACATTTAAACTAAACATTTCTAGTCTAAGGCCCTCTTACACGCTATTTTTAAATAATTTACAATTCAAACCAAGGAAGTTCAGGCTAGATAAATTAAAACATTAAATGTTGAATGTCACCTTAATTTTAATTTGCACTTTATACACAACTTTTCAAGTTATTCTTGAATCTCCTAATCTTGATATAACCTTGAAATTGATATAGACATTGAAAAACGAGATGAGAAACTGAATTTATTTGAATATTATTTACAATTAACGCTAATTATATAGTAACAGAACATAACCTTCTGCGACGGTATTGGATTTCAGGTCTCCGTGACGTTTCGCTAGTTGTCTTTCGATTGCATATCCGATAATAATCGATACTTGCGCTTTCATATTGCTATAATGGTGTTTTATGATTGGTGGAACACCTGAACTTTAATGAATAGGTGTACTTTAATGAGGTGCATTAAAGGGCTGCTACCAGGTGTATAATTACTACATTTCGGCATGGTCGAGCATAAAACTATACTTGCTCCAATTGTTATTCTCAATGTTTCAAGTACCTAATAGATGCATCCAATGTAGGAGAGCTTCCAGCTTTCAATTGAGTTCTCCTTTGAAATATTCCGATGCGTCAGTGTCTTCTCGTCTCTTTGACATATCCCGAATGAAACTGATTCTATTACCTATAATTCCACTAAGGAGCTGAAATGCCAGTCTAAAGTTCATTCGTTGGAAAGAACTGAGATCGAAATAGAGGTGAGACTGTGGAAAATTCTTGTTTCATAATATTAAGGAGTAGATTCAGTTTCACGGACTTGTTTTCACAGCATAAAAAGAATAAGTTCGTGACTGTTACATATCTACACTTAATCGCGGAAGTTTCGTATAACTACTTAATACAAATTATGCATCTGAAAATGATCTGTGTTTTTCCTGCTGGGTTTAGCTGGAATAATATGTAATTACCATCTATTGTTTCTTCAAATACTTCTACAGTTTTCTACGTCTTATTACAATGACTTTCATAAGTATGGAACTAGTAATAATAATAATAATAATAATAATAATAATAATAATAATAATAATAATGATAATAATAATAATACTTACTTTTTACTTACTGGCTTTTAAGGAACCCGGAGGATCATTGCCGCCCTCACATAAGCCCACCATTGGTCCCTATCCTGAGCAAGATTAATCCAGTCTCTACCATCATATCCCACTCCATCAAATCCATTTTAATATTATCTTCCCATCTACGTCTCGGCCTCCCCAAAGGCCTTTTTCCATCCGGCCTCCCAACTAACACTCTATATACATTTCTGGATTCGCCCATACGTGCTACAGGCCCTACCCATCTCAAACGTCTGGATTTAATGTTCCTAATTATGTCAGGTGAAGAATACAATGCGTGCAGCTCTGCGTTTATAACTTTCTCCAATCTCCTGTAACTTCATCCCTCTTAGCCCCAAATATTTCCCTAAGAACCTTATTCTCAAATACCCTTAATCTCTGTTCCTCTCTCAAAGTGAGAGTCCAAATTTCACAACCATAAAGCACAACCGGTAATATAACTGTTTTATAAATTCTAACTTTCAGACTTTTTGACAGAAGACTAGATGACAAAACCTTCTCAACCGAATAATAACAGGCATTTCCCATATTTATTCTGCGTTTAATTTCCTCCCGAGTGTCATTTATATATGTTACTGTTGCTCCAAGATATTTGAATTTTTCCACCTCTTCGAAGGATAAATCTCCAATTTTTATAGTTCCATTTCGTACAATATTCTGGTCACGAGACATAATCATATACTTAGTTTTTCGGGATTTACTTCCAACCCTATCGCTCTACTTGCTTGAAGTAGAATTTCCGTGTTTTCCCTAATTGTTTGTGGATTTTCTCCTAACATATTCACGTCATCCGCATAGACAAGAACCTGATTTAACCCGTTCAATTCCAAACCCTCTGTGTTATCCTGAATTTTCCTAATGGCATATTCTAGAGCGAAGTTAAAATGTAGAGGTGATAGTGCATCTCCCTGCTTTAGTCCGCAGTGAATTGGAAAAGCTTCAGATAGAAACTGGCCTATATGGACTCTGCTGTAAGTTTCACTAAGACACATTTTAATTAATCGAATTAGTTTCATGGGAATACCAAATTCAATAAGAATATTATATAAAACTTCTCTCTTAACCGAGTCATACGCCTTTTTGAAATCTGTGAATATCTGATGTACTGTACGCTTATACTCCCATTTTTTCTCCAATATCTGTCGAATAATAATAATAATAATAATAATAATAATAATAATAATAATAATAATAATAATAATAATAATAATAATAATAATAATAATAATAATAATAATAATAATAATAATAATATATGTAGTTATCTGGGGCCGTGAGATCCGGGGAGCAGGAAGGGTACGGGAATGGAGTTCCACGAGAAATTAGGCGATTTCCAAAGTGTTGTTGCAGAAGGGCAAATTGCTTCCCCGCGGTGTTGGCTGTAGTTCCATCTTGCTGCATCCATTATCGTTGAATGGTTGAGTTTCTGTTGCGATAAAAACGGCGCAAATCTAGCACGAATCAGCTCATAATGATGTCTATGTAGAGTACCTGCTTTACTGTTTTTGAATTCTGTGCAGCATCCTCCAAGAAATAAGGGCCCAATATTCCATGACTGGACACGGTGCACCGAATTGTAACCCGTGCACTGTGCAGTGGTTTCTGTATAACATCAGGGCGTTCAAACCCTAAAAACGAGTTCTTTGTCGGTTGATATAGTCATCAAAATAAATATGCCTTTCATCTGAAAACCATAGTATGTTGCAAAATAAATCTGGATCCTGATACGTCATGGACAACAATCGGCTGCAATACTGTAATCGGGCTCGCTTATCCCTTTCTGATAGACGAAGAGCAACTTGAATGCGGTATGTAAATCCACCCAGCTCTTTAAACATCCGCGAACAGCTCAATCGCTCAAACCAAGTAATGTACGAGAAAGATGCAGATTATGAGCTGCAGAGTTAAGCTTTTTAATATCAGCAAATTGGGGTCACACGGTTAGATAAAATTAAAAGTGACGCATAGAGGGAAGAAATATCATCATCATCCTCACGGGTTGTAGTACTTTGAAGAACTATTACGGTCTACCAAAGTTTTCCTTCCGCCGCTTCTTAAGAAGTCCACATCATTGGAATTACCTCCTGGCTACCAACTAATTGGAGTGATATTTTCTTACTTTCAAATCTATCACAAAATATAAAAGTCATAAATATACAGCATAAATGAAAAAATTGATTGATTATAGACAAAAAATGGTTAGCACACGTACAGTACATCGAATATCCAGTTAAATACTGCCCAAAGCATTAATGAATCACAGACCTTGAGGATTTAGATAGGTCGACCAAGGAGGACAAACTACTTTGAAGTCGCAACAGACTAATCGCCTGCTTCCTGAAGAAGAGAAAGAAGAAGAAGAAGTTCGTCGCGTATTTAACGAAGAATCACAACACGAGAGATCTGATAATGTTATTTAAAAATTTAGACAGAATAAACATTCCTCTAGGCTTCATCATTAGTCCACCTCCCGCTATAAAGTTGTTCCAGTTGGTCAACAACACCATAAACTAGTCCTTTATTGGAAAATTTTTCTGGTAACGTGCCAGCACTCTGATATGCCTCCACCAACCACAATAAATACTCAGTATATTGTCCACTACACCAAAAATTATATCCGTACATAATTTATTTGCCTCAAATGAACTTCTTCGCTCTATGACGCCCAGAGTACGGCGTCATGCTGTTGTTAATTGAGTTCTCCTGTGTATGAGACATCAAGTTTAGACATCTTTCAATCATTTTCACAAAAAGTGGCCGAATCTTTGCAAACTTGCCATTTTTGTCTATTCAATCATTACGCATTACAAACGTGGAGGTTTGATATTATGAACTTGAATCGATTTCTGGATATTACTTCTGAACTAAGAGTATTATGAATGTCTGATGACATCTGCCGGTAGATATATTTCTCTGGCACGTCAACATACCCGCTAAGAATCAATATTCCTATGATTCATTTCATTTCTCCTACCGAACACTCTCCAAGCCCATTTCCCTTTGCCGCATACTGATTTGTGTATGTCACCAACAAATTGATAATATCGACAGGAAATAATTCATGGTATTCTAATGGAATTCTTTGTGTATATTTTACGATTCTGATAGATGACCAGTTGGTACCTAGCTGGCATTGGAAGACTGTTTTTCCACTTGTGTAGCGTTCTAACGGACTTTTTTCCTTTGTTGTGGGTGAAGTTTATAGCTCCGTTCTTAGCCTTTTTTTTTTTTTTTTTTTTTTTTAAAGGTTCTATATCTGAAGTTGAGATTGTAGAAATTGGTGCAATTGTTAAGGTGCTGGTTGCCATTACTGTGTTTTGGTACTCGTGTTCCTTTCTCCCCGCTCCTTCCTTCTCGTTAGATGCGCGCGCAACTCCCTGACGCGACCAGAACAATCCAGACGGGTGCCACAATATTATTCTTCCTGAGATACTCTGTATCTATACTAATAATAAATCTGTAGCCAAAATTTTTCTGGTAATTTTCGATTTTCCAAAAATAATGGTCCTAACATATATAATTAACCACCCTGAAACCGAAAATTGCATTTTTGAAATTTTTGTTTGTATGTCTGTTTGTATGTTTGTTACCTTTTAACGCGATAATGGCTGAACCGATTTATATGAAAATTGGAATATAAATTAAGTTCGTTGTAACTTAGATTTTAGGCTATATGCCATTCAAAATACTTTATTTAAAAGAAGGGTTATAAGGGGGCCTGAATTAAATTAATCGAAATATCTCGCTTATTATTGATGTTTGTGAAAAATGTTACATAACAAAAGTTTCTTTAAAAATGATTTCCGATAAGTTTTATTCTATGCAAAATTTGGTAGGTCTGATAGACTTTTAAAATAATAATACAATACGTTCTCACCGCCGCCTCAGATTGTAGCGTTGTTGTTCCTGCAGTAATTCCCATATGCAAAATATAAAATTATTGAGTAGGAAGAGAAAAAACATTTATTCATTCCATGGCAATGGTACATAGGAGATCGTGAATTCTTACATTTTCGAAAGAAAGAATGAAATATAATTACATATCACTGTTTATGCTGTATCACTATTTAAGTTATTTGAAGGTTTCAGAACCATAGTGGGCCAAGCGCCATTTACTGAAGACGTAGAAAACAAAGGTTAAAATTAAGTTATCATAATTCAATGGAACCATACAGCAAGTAATATAAAGTATACACAATAAAACTAAATGATATGTCAATCTTCATTAAACTATAGTTGCGTGTAATAACAAATAAGAAACATGTTAAAAGAATTTCCATTGCACCAAATGAGTGGTCTCTGGACCAAAATGATCGCAATTTAATTATTTAAATACAATTTAAATTAAGCAACATATTAAACGATTTATCCTTCTACAAACACGAATGTTCCCTGGATCAAACGTCCTATTTTAATTACGTAATTAATTTATATTTATTTCTAACAGGTGCAGCGGAGCGCACGGGTACGGCTAGTAAGTAAATAAATACATAGAATAATACGTAGTATATTACATTCAAACATTACGTTACATAGATATGCAAACTTGGAAAAACGTACACATAAAAAATACATCGGAAACTTTGATCCTAAAAAAGTCGAACTTTTGATAAAATAAATGTCTACAACAAGACAGACAGCGTACATACAATCTATACGAACTCTGTAGTGGAAATGGACTAGTACGCACTAAGCAGGAAAATTTATTTTATGCTGGCCAGTTTTAATCAGGAGAGTATGTAACTTTATCGAGGCAGTGGACAAAGTGGATAGGGGCAGTTATCTTATGTTTTATAAAAGCAGCAATCCACTTAGATGTCTCTTTTCCAGCGGCAGTTACCGTGAAGGGACACTGAATTCATTGTTTGTTTAGCAAGGCAGCTTAACGCAAATTGCGAACTGGTTACTAACATCAAATATTTGCCCTCCTTGCAGTGGATTAAAGTGCAGGAATAGTTCTTCTCCATTTACGTTGACTTGGAAATGTAGGATGATGCAAATTAATTATCTACGTTTGGAGTTTCATCTCTTGTCCGTTAGCCTCACTCCAGCTGCTTCAAAACGCAATCCGCGCTAATTGTGAACCACTGAAATTGCCTCCCAGGAAATTTAATCTGGTACAATAGTTTGCTTATCATAGCTTAGCAAGACAGCATTAGTAACCAGATCCCTCGTGTGTTGTGTAATACCAAGCATTCCGTTCATCATGGTCTTAAACAGCAGGATCAAACTTTTTCATTTCACATCAAAATCATCGTTTGTTTCATAACTGAGGCCCATACCATTCGTGCTAAAAAACAATTTAAAATCGCGATGAACGTAAGTGGAAACCGTGCCAATACAGATGACGTATAGGCAAACTTCTGAGAAAAATCAAATTTCTCTTCCTATTAATTCGTTAATTGTTAACAGAATGTTAAGATGTGTATTATATAATTTGAACTGGTAATGGAAATTACGGGAAAACCGCTGAACTGATTTTAATAAATGACCCCTCATTTTGAAGCTCGGAACTCAAAGTTTTTCAGAAAAATACTATTTTTCGTGAAAAGTCAATTTTTCAACATAATTTTCCTATTTTCGAAAATACATCTGTCGTCAGTTTTGAAAACTAGCTAATTGCATTTCAGAATAAAACAAAACACGTACTATAGTAAACAATATTACACGAAGGCCATGATCTGCAAGAATACGGACATATTTAGAGCTCAAATTAAATTGGTTATTAAAAACTTAACTTACTAAAAATAATTTACAGGTTCGATTCTGTAGTATGTAAATTTCTAGGTGCAGCTGTGTATTGGATATTAAAAACTACAAATCTTGAGGTGATTTGATGACATTATTACCATTAGAAATGAAATATTATTGTAGTTAATGCCATGATGTGACTATTTTTCATTAATTATGCATGTTAATGCTATATTGATGATATGAAAGTGAAACGTTTTGAGGTTATATAAGTGGATGTAGAGAATAACTTAAATTAGATTTTGATTCCTATATTTTACTGAGTAGCGGCTATAGACTATATATAGTATATGTTACTGAAATATGTAAAACTTACGTAAGATAATATTATTGCAAATAAAATATTCTTATAGTTATTAATCAAGTGGGGTTGGGTATTTTTCATATATTTAATGGCGGTGTGGTGTAGATATTTATATGCGTGGTTCTCTTCAGTATTGGCTCGAGAGAATCTTTCATTATTATGGAAGCAAATAACTTTCTGAATGTCTGGCATTTTTCATTGAAAATAAATCTGAAAAATGTTTATTTGAACGTCTAATGAACTTAGTTTGCAGCATTTGCTGCACAAGCCACTATATACAGTAATCTCATTGGAGATTTTGATTTATCTAGAGAAAATCAAAACTCGAGTGGGATTTAATTGATTATTATAAGATTAGAATAAGTGTATATAAAGATCAGAACAAATAAAGTATACTAATAAAATAAAATATTAATCTACTTACTAAAATTTGTACTAAACTGTATTGAAAATTTATTATTGTACCATCTCATCATTACAAATATTCCGCTAGATGGCAGTAGTATGTTATGATCTGCTGTCTTGTTAATAGTTGTGCCAACTACGTATACAATCTTCATTGAACTCTGCGGACGATTACTAATCAAGAAGGTTCTGTTGATTCACTTTCATTTTTATTAAAACAGTTCCATTCCACTTCAATTATCAATATATATTGAACAGTTTCCGATACGTCACTATCCATAAACAAAATAATTGATAAAAAAAGTTTAAATTAAGGATTATGAAACAAACATGAACCATTTTAAAAGGTCGTGAATCGCTGTCCTACAGCATTCACTAGACATTAGCGGTAATAATTTTCAGTGACTACATTTAAAATAAAAAATGGAATATGTAATTTTATTTAAACTCGTTTTACACGAAGTGTTATATGGT